>BMAO01028640.1:176262-208611 GCA_019973975.1 Trichonephila clavata | reverse complement strand
TTAATTTATTTTGTCACTGCTCTTGAGTATCCCCCTTTCTGTAAGCAAATGAAAATAACGCGAATTGCTGATTTTACGTCTGTCATAGGTAGCGAGCTATGTTATATACTCGTAAGTGCAATCACTTTGACTGCTACTTGTTTTTGCTGCTAACATTATATTGAATGGATGCTCGTTAATAGGAGTCTAACTACACAAGTGTGAGGTACGAATGTGTCATTCACAGGGCCAAAGTATGAAAATGTTTTAGACTCAATCTAGTGTTAATGTTACATTAAATTCCTTTTACAGTTCATGGACTGTAAATACAAGTGAAATTTTGATATTTCAAGATTGCTTTTTCCCTAAATGACTTACTAATCTCGTCTTCTTTCTTTAACTAGGTAGTCACCATTGCTACTTATATGTACTGTATAGCTTTGATTATTGGTCGTCAATACCTGGATCCTTTGAAAGGATATCCCAAAAATGACATCGATCTTTACGTTCCATTTTTCACTTTACTACAATTTTTCTTTTATGTTGGATGGCTCAAAGTAAGATTCTTGAGTGTTTAATTATTTCATAAGTTTAAGTTTAACATCTTTAATATAAAATTGTTAAAAAAAATTAATACAGATTCAATCCAAAATCGTTCGTTATAAGAAAGAAGATAATAGATGGAATTGGATGAATCCTTAAACATAATGTAAGAGGAAGTGGGAGAAGCTAAATCAGTTTTTATATTAAAATATAACTGGAAGCTTGAAAAATGCCAGCCAATTTATAATTTAAAACATAAAAAGACTCCTCTTAGTAAAAAAATGTTATTTTTATATTTACTTTGGAAGAAACTCATTTTAAAATCATTCAAAGGTTTTAGAAGAATGCCAAAATGTGAGATGAGTGCACCTTATCCCGCATTAGTTTTACAAAGCATTACTCAATTGAAATCGTGCTTTTCAATTTCAAAGATTCAATGATTGTAAATGTGAATAAGTAAAGATAAAAGTAAAGATATAAGTGCATTCTCAATAGTTCCCCTGAACAAAACACGAGTAAATAAATACTAAAGTATTTTTATGTAAAATTCCCCAGAACAAAATACCCATTTCGATCTCCTGATCTCTTACCAAACTTTAAATTCACAGTAATTATATGAATAAAAAATATAAGACAAAAATCCGAAATAAAAAAGTGAATCCATATTTTTTAGTTTTTTAAAAAACTCTCCCTAGAGCTAAAGAGAATATATATTGCAAAGAAAAATGGACTTTACATGAAAATACAAATTTTATGTTTCGGAAAAATTTCGAATTTTTTTTACATTCAAAATTTTATGCAGATACTTTTTCTTTTAATATTTACGTGTCTTAATTTGAAGTATTTCAGGGGGGGAAAAACATACCTTTTTTACTTATTCCTTTAGAGTAAATGCTGACGTTGCAGAACTATGAAAATTTAATTCTTTTCAATAAAACTGAAATGAAGTAACAAATTTTCATGAAATATTTTCTTTTTACAATTATAGCTAATGTAAAATTATCGAAATAAATAATAATTTCTTAAACTTTTTCTTTGCAATCTGGTATAATTTTTTACTGTATAGAATGCGAGTAGTTCCAATTTAATAAATTATAGTACTTTAAAGGTTATTTAAATATAGATCAAGTTTATGTTGATTTGTGTGGGGAATTAAATACTTAATGTATTTTTTAAATCCAAAAGCAAATCATATGTATGCGAATAACAATAGTTACTAGAGAAAAGAAACTTCAAATTTCACTATTAATCTTCCTAGAGCGCATTTTCTTTTTTAATTTCGACATTTGAAACAAAAGTTCCACACTGTTTTGAAAACGTCAGTTTTATGCTACCAAAACTAAAATTCTGCATCTGAATTATAAATCCTTTCGTGGGCCATTTATTTCTCTTTCGAATTTCTCACAGTTTTTTATGTTTTATTAACAGTTAAATAATAACATTTAAGGAAATATTATTTTATTTTGCCGAATTTTATGTGTACATTTAAATTTTAGGAGTGGGAAGAATACTTCCTAGGAACCATTCACCTTCATAACGAAAATTAAATTTATTGGTGATTATGCCATGAAAAGATAAGGAGCATCTTGCAATGCTCAAGGAGACATCACATTCTGCACACATGTAGCGGTCTTCTTTTCTTGTCTCTTTCTGCTATATTGCCTATAGTTGGAAACCATCTTAGCATATGATTTCCCACACTGGCTCAGCGCACATCACCCGGAACTACATTCTTTGCTTGAAAGCTAACAGGATGTCCTTTCATTTTTCTTGAGGAATATCCGTCTATTAGCTGTTGAGCTAATGCTATACGGAATGTTAGCTGGTCTAAACTTCTGTTTCTTTTGTTCACTTGACATAGTATAAAACTATTTATGATGGCAAGGTTAATAAGAAACAAAAGATACGATGCCACCATTTTACAGATCTTGTTCTTATTTGGTATGTTTATTTTCTTTGATCAAATCGCGATCAACCCTTCCATGACATTGTTATATACAGCGACAGCTTGTGGACAAGGTACTTCTTCTTTAGTACCATTTTTTTGTCCAATTTACAGATGTCATAATCGCGGGATTATGTGCAGTAGCACAAAACTGAAGCGGGAATCAGTCTTCCCATCGTTATAATAGCAAGGCCTATACATTATAAACGGTTTTGTGCTTCCTACAGGTGTATTTTGTAAGATCGTGTAGATAGGAAGTAATCTTCCCAAAGTCTACGAAAGGGTTAAGCACACACATAGTTCGCTGTTTGTGTCTGTCCGTATTAAAAATATTTCCCAACTAAGAAATGAATAAAGATACAATTATGGATACAGTGCCGTTATCTTGTTACGAAACAAATATCAGCTTAATACTAATATTTCAATATTAATGATTAATAGGGACTCGACATTTCCATTTTTTTATGACAGCTAGTTTCTGAGATAAATAATACACTTACTTCCCAAAGTTAAGCACAAAGATGTAAAATGCAAAAAAATCAACAAATCCTGCTTTGACTGACACAACATTTGGCAGTAAAGTAACATATATGTTTATACACATAAAACAAAATCAATAATTATATACATAAATGAAAACAATATTAAATTTTTGTAAGTTATCAGATAATGTCATAGTGGAGACTTAAACAGAATTATGTATAAAGTGAAAACAAACAGCATTAAATGAAAAAAGGACATTAGTAGGGTATGTGATCCCCCTCATCTGTAAGCAAAGTTTACACCTTCTGACCATGCTTTCAATTAGGTGGTCAACCACCGCAGAATTAAGCAATTGCCATTCTTCTTGTAGAGCAGTTTCTAGCTCAATAAGAGTGCTGAAGGTGGGAAACGTGAAGAAACAGCAAGGCCGAGAGCATCCCAAAGATTTTCAATGGGATTAAGGTCGGGCGAATATGCTGGTCACGCAATACGCGCAATCCCTTCACTCTCCAGGTAGTCATCGACGATGTCAGCTCTATGGGGACGTGCGTTATCGTCCATTAAAACAAAAGTAGGGCCAACTGCTGCAGCGTACAACCTCACAATGGGTTGTAGGACTTCATCTCGATACCGGACAGCCGTCACAGAGCACCGTTTAAAGATGTGCAGGTCGGTGCGGTATCCTAATGAAATCCCTGCCCAAACCATAATGCTTCCACCTCGGAATGCGCGATGTTCGGTGATGTTTTGGGGCTGAATGCGTGTTCCTTGTTTACGCCATATCCTTATACGCTTGTCATCTGGCACCAGAGCAAATCTTGACTCATCAGTAAACATGACATTGCCATGTTCCTGACACCACTTTAATCATGCCCCTCTTGATTGGACGGATAGGGAACACAAAAACTCGAGGTACCTGAGTATACAGTCCATTCATATGTAATATTCGGCGTACAGTAGCTGCAGATATAGCCTTACCGATGGATGCTGTAACCATAGATGTCACACGTAGAGGGAGGTCACTCTGTGATTCCGCTTGGCTACAATAGAAATATATCGATCTTCCGCGGGGGTTGTAACCCTTGGGCGACCACCTACGGGCCTTTGGACAACTGTGTGGTTTGGAATTGTTTCCATAAACGTGAAATTACAGAATGATGAACGCCAAAGAAAAGAGCAACATCTGTGATCGACTATCTTGCTTCAATGCACCCCACAGCACACCAGCACTCAGAATCTTCCATTCGTTTTCTGGAAGTCATAGAAACACGAATGTCTTGAAAACAAATTGTACGAAAGTTTTAAACACCTTCTATCAGCACTAACAATCAACTTCTGCAACCCTTCATAAAGCTGGTTTCTTATAAGGCTGCCCTTTTTGCATATTTCTTGACATGAAAGCACGATTGGGTGTTACCTAACATATTTGCATACTTCCCTCTACCTCTGCAGCGAATTGCATCCTCTTCAATTATGATTGGCTTCCGGAAATTAGCATTTTCCTCTCCGTGATTAACTTTTGGAAAAGTGAGTGTATTTCTAATACATAATATCATCATTGTCATGTCACTTATACAGTATCTTGCTGTTAATAGAATAAATATTTTCTTAAATATTTTATATTATTTTACCTTGTATGAAAAACGATAATTTTTGTTCATCTTAGATGTGGGTAAAGACCCTTTATACCAAGCGTTAATTTTTTGAATGAATTTTGCATTTAAAATATAACTTTAATTTTAGTCTCTCGTTGTTTTTCTAAAAGTAATTCTACATTATTAAATTACCCTTTAATAATAAAAATTGAACTTTTTAATTTCCGCAGAAAAATGAAAAAATAACGAACATAAAACTTAAAGACAAAATTGCCGATTTCGTTTTTTTCTTAAGGTTGCAGAGATGATTTTGAATCCGTATGGTGAAGATGATGATGACTTCGAACTTAACTGGTGTCTGGATAGATCAGTTCATGTAAGTTACAATAAAAATTTTATTTTAAACATTTCTTTTATTTTATTTATGTTATTTACTCGAAAAGTTTTGTAAAGTGCTTATTCTATAATCTTAATATTATAACTATCACTCTTAAAATTAAAAAAAATGTATATAAACTAGATTATATTTATTATTATTAGTATTATTATTATTATTCATTATAAAAACAAAATTGTTCCATGAACTTACACCAAATTTGGTTCAAACCTGAATCTTAATCCCCATGGTTTTTAATCTATAAAAACACTATACTGAAATAAAATTCAAACAATATACCAACTCTTTTTCACCAATTTGTTTTCTAATTATTTGATTTGCTTGTGGAGAATTATAAATACGTGTAATTATTACAATTTTAAACATATTTACATTTGAATTTCTAATTGTTGCATTATTCTCAAAATTCCATTGAGTTTTTTTTTACAAATATTGAAAACATTTAAGTCAATGCATTCTGAATTTTGAGCGCAACATATAATTTTATAGTTATTATTACAGAGAATGTAAAAAGAAATGCATGTGTTTTTAAAATAATATCGAGGACACATTTTACTTAAAATTTGAGTTGCATTAAAAATGTTTTGGAAACTTTTTTTGAACTTACGTAGATTTCTATTCATCAAATATTCGTTAATTGTCTGTAGGAGTTTCTCCGTAAATTTACAAAAGGCATATAAACCTTTACACAAGCAGCCAAGATTCGAATACGGCTCACGAAAGATCCATATGTACAATTTTTTTTACACAGACTTTAAATGGAGTTATTCTCATGTACGGAGTTCAAACACTCCGAAATATTGGAATATCTAAGTCTGCAATACCTTTCATGTAAATTTGACGTTTTTTGCGTACTTAAAGGGTCCACTCAATTTTGGTGACCAATGTTGTATTTATTCATTAATGAAATGGAACATATCATAATAGGAGTAGCTTCACGTACATTTCATTTTCAACAAACAAATAAAAGGGAAAAAAGTGGCATGAAGTTTTTTTCTATATAGTTTACACTTATATCCAAATTAATTGATTGATATTACAGCTTACATACCTTGTCGTTGATAATCTCCAATTGAAACATCCAAAAGTAACCAAGGATTTCTTCTGGGATGAAATGGAACCAATTCTCCCCCAGACGAGACAATCGGCTAAATTCTTTGTACATCCTCAGCTCGGCTCAGCATTCAATTTAGAGTAAGTATATATTCGATTAACATTTTTTTCCAATATTAATTTCCTCATTTTCGATTTCATTAATCAGATACAAAGCTAGCTTCATTTTCTCTTTTTTTTTTTCTGCAACAGGGTTGAAGAAGCAGAATATTCTTCCAATGGATGAATTATTAGAACAAGATGCAGAAGAAAAACGTTTACAGCGGTTCTATAAAAAGAGGAAATGAGTATAGACCATCATTAATTAGGAGACTTATCAGTTCTGGATTTGGACAAAGTCGTCGCAGAAGAACATACCGCCGAGAAAAACAGTTCCAGCAGTAGCGGTTTCACCAATGCAGCATTCGAATCGAATAATGAGAAAAATATCGTTTCAAACCGTAAAGTACCCATCGGAAGTCCAACTTCGAGTCTAAACAATGCGGTTGCAGTGACTGCTTCTCATAGTCGCACATCCAGTGCGTCTTTCCGCCCTAACAGTCTCAGTCTTCAGAAGTCCAAGGCGTACGATTTACATGAAGCAGAAAGGAAGACACATAGACTCCAGGCTGTCAAGTCTGCTCCTGAAGCCCCAACTGATGAAAAAAGCAATCCCAGTAATTAAATCATTAAGTGCTCCTCTCACAAATGCTATTGAAAATTCTATACTTCCCACTGAAGAATTATCGAACGAAGAAAATTACGTGGAAGAAGATTCTAATCAAACTGAATCCGATAGGATCTTAATGCCACCTATTCCAGAAGAAACCTCCAAAGCACCATCTGTGGTTGGAGTGGAAGATGAAAATGTAATTATTAATGAAAGTCCACAGAAAAAGTTGGAAGAGGTGCAGCACTTGATGAATGAAGCAAATAAAGTGCTGAAAGAACTGAACTTTTCATCCTCAACTGAGCAAAGACAAGATCATGAATCAAAGTGTTATGAGTCTTGCTGCTCAGCAAATGAAGACAATTCTTCCGATGAAAATGTTGATTTCAAAGATATTAAGCCTAGCAACGTAAAAGGTGGTGATGCTACAGTAATCGAGATTGAAGCAAATAAAGATGAGGGACTTGCTGTTTCATCACAAAAGTAATTGAACAATAACAGATCTGAGACATTGATATATTTCATATGGATATTTAATTTAAATAAGTTAAATTTTTAAGAAACGTACTTAATTATCTGACTCACATAAATCAAATATTTAGCAAAATATCCAATACTTTTCAATCACCATATCTTCAGGTTACTTGAAAGTGCAAAATTAATCCTTTCTTAGACTCTTTTACGCGATCAATTCTGTAGATATTTTTCATTATTCAAATAGCCCTAAATATGTTTGTTTCAGAATTATAACCAGTAGAATAATTATATTTTTATTTATTGTTAGTATAGAAATAATTTTTCCTTTTAGTACTTTCTTTTTTATATAAACTCAAAATTTTATTTTCCTTCCAAATTCATGTCGCTCCACTATTTATATATCCTGTATATTATATACGTCTATATACACTGTCTCAGATATTGCTCTGTAAAAAATTAATAGTGGTACGTTTCCTTTTTAAAATTATACATAAATATACTTGTAGAAGTACTCAAAACTTTGTACGGGTGTATTTTTTATAATAGTGAGTAGCATGAAAACTGTATAGCAAGCACAATTGAATTTTGATAAATAAAATTACCTTTTATATTAATTTTGTCGTTTGTTGAACCTTGTATCAAAAGGTTTCTGGAACAGAATTCCCTCGTAAATCATATTTATAAATGAATTATGAATAAAAATATATAGTTTCAGCAAAAATAAATATTTTTTTATTAAGTATAATATTTTAAAGGCAGAATTTTTTTTAGTATCTTATATTTTACAAGCGATAGCATTATCTAGAAAAAATTCTGTTATGCAACATAATACACATTAACTTAGGGAGATACTAACTTTTTTAAGAGAATTCCCAGAAATTCTGATATTAAACAGATTTTAGTACAGTAAAATATTTAAAATACAATCTACGTCCAAAGAAATGTATTTTGTCATTATTAAATAAAAAATAGACTGAAGCTCCATTAATACTTAGACATTCATATTGTTAAAACTAATCTGCGAAGAATACAAACTAAAATAAAAAAGCTTAGAGGAAAATGAAAAAAGGAGATAGATTTATAGAAATAAAGATAAGGGGAGGGGGATATAAGCAATTCAAAAGAAATTGACGCATTGAAAAATTGAGGCAATAAACCTCGTATTATACATGGTTAGACAGGAAAATTACAAAAACACTTTTCGTAAAATTTCAAGATTAAAATGAGGAATAATAGAGTTTCGATTTGCTTGTCACTCTCTTTCAAAGAAAAATCCGGAAATTATCGGATTACCAACGATTTTCAGTCACCTTCAACCAATCTTCCTCTCTATACTTTAAATTTGGGAAATATGTTCACATTAATAAATTCCGTAATAATAACCAGAGGCTTAATGATTGAATCATATAAAAAGGCTCAGTTTTATTCGAAATAAAAAAAAAAATATTCATAGTTTCTTTTAACAGCTTCGCGGCAGACTATATTTGAATTTTTGTGTTGTCATTCCATACAATTGAGCGGATGATCTACAGAAATTGTTAGAGCAAATCAACATTTCATCGCACTCTCTGCCAAATTTAAAAGGAGTCCAATTTATAAAAAGTATTAAATTCCTTTAACTGTTAATGTTTAGATATTCAATATAACGTACTTTTGAGTAACAAACTCAACAGAAAGTAGTTTAAATTAAGAAAATAATTCCTTTCATTAAATTAGCAAAACGAATGTTTATTTACAAAAACATCATCCATGAATTTTAACATTGGAACTAACTTTTTTATGAAAAGTGCCAGACTCACAAGTCTTAAAACAAAATTATTAATTCAGTGATGCTTGCTTTTATCAGTGTTGTCTTTTATGTTAAATCTAACAGAAATAATACATTTAATTATGCTTTCGCTCCATAAAAATATTTATCTGAAGAAACAGTATCTAGGCAAGAAAGAGTAAAAGTCGTCGCGTTAAGCTTACATTCAATGTAAGCTTAATTACAACCCCTGACAACATTATGTTTACCAAAGCAAAACTTATATATATAGCTGAAGCGTGCGAAGCCAATCTACCTATATAATTCAAGGGGGTGGGGCAGGCTGTAGGAAATATTTGAAACAATTCGATTATTGCGTTAACGCATGTAGAGGTAAGGAATAGTTGGCAATAATGTTTTTTTTTATTATTTCCAATGGCGGATTACAAGACAACTGCAAACAAAATGAGAAGCAGAGAATATTGACAAAAAACAAACAAAGGACAACACAAAAAATAATGAAAGAAAAAATAAGAAAAGAAACACAAGTTCACAGTATAGTCTATAAATCACACATTTTGTGTCTGGCCTCCCAATATCTGCTCCACATGGATCCAGAGTTGAGTGCACGGCAGCGTGCCAAATGAATGGCGTCCATTTCTTCATTGGAGTCGCACAGTTTACAAAGTGGACTCTGAGCAATGCCTATCATGTTTAGATGCTTAGATAGGCAGTCGTGGCCAGTGGCGATTCGAAAATCGGCCACAGCTCTATCTCGTGGCCATTTTGGAATATGAAGGAGTTTGCTAAACCACACCGTTTGTTTATTCTTTTGGTTGAATTTAGACCAGAAGTGCTCTCTGTAGTATTTCTTTATAATTCTTTTGGCGCTATAAAATGGAACTGTATTATTAGAGGTTTGTAAGATTTTTGTCCCCTTCTTCGCCAAGCAATCGGCATTTTCATTCCCATCAATGCCACAGTGCGCCGGAATCCATTGCATGGCAATGTCTACGTGGCTTTGAAGTAAATCACCAATTAACAGTTGACATTTGAGAATATCCTTTGACAAAGGTGCCTCGATGGAAGATATTGCTTGGAGGGCCGCCCTTGAATCACACAGAATAACTACTTTTGAAACACGATCTGTGTGGCAAAGAAGTTGAGATAGAGCAATACGTATAGCTGAAATTTCGGCATCAAAAGCAGTGCTGTGAATTCCTATTGGTGTATAGAAGGAGAATAGGTTGCAGCAGACTCCAGCACCTGCATTACTGTAATCTATCAACTTGGAACCATCTGTGTAAACGTATAGCCATTCATCTTCAGGGTATAAGGAATCCAAAGTCTCCAAAGAAAGGATCCTTAGGATTTGACTATCTGTTTCTTTCTTTTGGACCTCACAGAGCAGCTCTGTAGAAAGTGCAAAGTCATACCTTTCAGTCGGGCAGGAAGATTTTATTAGATCTTCTGGTTCGAAATGAAAACTATGAAGCTCTTTAAGAGCCATGACTTTCTGAAGGATTCTCTGTGATTTGAGATTTCTGTTGGTATAGGATAAAGAATCCTTCCAAAGGGATAGACATTCTGTGGGATTCTAGTAATTTTCTCCCATAATAATAAAGCCCGTTCTTCTATAATAGATTTAATAGGCATTTGATGGGTTGATAACAACAGAGTATCGATTGGTGTTGATTTCACAGCTCCCGTAATTAGCCGTAATGCTCGATTATGGAACACTTCTAGGAGATCAATCACCTGTTTAGATGCCGCAACCAAAGGCTCACAGCAGTAGGTAATGAGTGGCAGAATGTAAGCGTTATATGTTAATTCTAGAGTTGTTTTAGAACAACCCCATTTCGAGCCAGCAATTCTTTTCAAAAGACTTAACCTCTTAGTCGTGCGTTCCACGGTCAATTCAATGTGTTGTCTCCATGTTAATTTTCGATCGAAATTAATGCCCAAATATGAGAAACAATTTGTTTGGAGAACATTAATTCCTTGGTATGAGAGGTTCAGTTGCAATGGCTGATGGGTGAGAGAGAAAGTCTGGTAGACTGTTTTATCCAGATTTACTTTCATGTTATTATCTTGGCACCAGTAATCAAGGATTTTCAAAGCTTTATTCAAGATTTCCTCAGATTTCTCCTTAGCATGATATTTAGGTGTTTCTGTCCACAACACTAGGTCGTCTGCATATAGTAGACATTTAACTCCAACAAGTCTCTCCAACTCAGCAATTAGGTCGTTTATATACAGATTAAAAAGGAGGCAGCTGGAAACGGCTCCCTGTGGTAGACCAGTCCTTAGAATCTTGTATTTTGAATAGCAGCCTTCGTATCGAGCTCTACAGATTCGTTGGCCGAGGAAACTCTTAAACCATCCAAACAAGTTTGAATGGACACCAATATTTGAAAGTTTCAGGAGAAAATGTTCTCTCCAAACTAAGTTATATGCAGATTTCAGATCCACAAATACTGCTGACAAAATGTGTTTTTTATCCAGCGCATCTTTCACCGTCTGGCTTAGGAGTGTAACATGTTGGCTGGTAGATCTGTACTGTCTGAAACCTCCCTGTTCGTTGGCAATAAACTTAGAGTTTTCCACATACCATTCCAACCTTTTTGTTACCATTATTTCCATTGTCTTACATAGGATACTTGTCAATGATATTGGTCTATATCCTTTAATATCACTGGGATCTTTACCCTTCTTATGTATTGGAACTATAATTGATTTGCGCCATAAAGCAGGCACATTACCTGTGTTCCAAATAGTATTAAAAAGCTTTAAAATAGTGTGGGTTGCTTTGATTCCAAGATTTATGAGAAATTCTGCGTGAATGGCATCTTCACCTGGAGACTTTTTGGCTTTTAGCCTACACAAAGCACTCTTAAGTTCAGCCATGGTGATAGGCGAGTTAAAAATGGGAAGGGTGTTATGATTTTGATTTAGTAAATTCTGTTTATATCTTATATTCTTGTTAACACACTTTGTTTGTTTTCTACAAAAGGCGGATTTTAATTGAATATCCGAGAAATGTTTGACAAATGCGTTTGCTATCCTCTCATGAGAAGAAAACGAAGCACCGTCAATCACAAAAGGCTTTTTAATGGGTCTAAAATTTTCATTTTTTAAACTTGCAAGGAACTTGTAAGTCTTTTCCCCATCTTTTTGGAAATTCATTTTAGAAATGAAATCAGCAAAGGAAGCTCTTTTTTCCTTGAGGACCTCTTTTCTAAACAGAGACGCTTGTTTCCGCCAGTTCTTGACATCGATTGGACGTTTAGTGAGTTCAGCTTTTCTCCTTAATCTGTTTCTTTTCTCTTTCATTGATTTAAGTTCTTCAGACCAAAAACATCTATAAGTCATACATCTACCTCTTGGGATGCATTGTTTTGCACAGTTTATAATCTTATTTGAAACAAGTTTGGTGATATGATCGACAGATGCCTCAAAATTTATATTTTCAGGGTCTAAAGCAAACTCTGCTAAAGTTCTGTATTTATTCCAGTTAGCCTTTTTAAAATTCCACGATATTTTTGAGGACTTAGGGTTTTTTTCTGAAACAGGGAAAGAGATGTCTGCGATGATTTGTCGATGTTCTGAGCCAGGATCGTCTAGTATGATTCTCTTGGTATGCTGACTGAGATCTGACGTGACAAGCAAGAGGTCTGGCGAGTATGTATTTCCATTGTAATGTAAATATGTATGTAAGTCGTTAGGATCGAATAACAACTCGTAAGTAGAAGAGAGCAAGAGGTCTTCCACTTCTACTCCAGCTTCATTTAATTCTTTATAACCCCATGATGGTGAATGGGCATTAAAATCTCCTATAAAAATAGAGCGTGTGGTTCTTGTACCAAGGTAAGTAAAATTTGGTTTGTTTTTAGGAGGGTTGTATATAGAGTAGATTCTAAAGTGAAAGTTGTGCTTCCAAACATCCAAATATGTAGCTTCACTTATATCACTACCATGATACATATCTTTAATGATTTTAAAATCAGCAGTTAAGGATTCTTTATAACTCCTGTAAGAATTCCGCTAGCAATTTGTCTTGATTTTGGAAGAAGAAATAGAGAATATCCCTTAAAAGTGAAATATTTCAATTTTTCTAAATCGAGATTTGACTCCATCACAGTAAAAACGTCAATATCATAAGTAGCCAAACTCTTGGCAAGCTCATGCTTCTTAACCTGAGATAAACCGCCTGCATTCCACTGGAGAACACGTAGAGAAGAGCACTGAAGGCGACACATGCCGACGTAGTAGATCACTTAGCCGTAATAATTTACGTTTCCGGGGTGCACCAACGAGGAGGTGGATCTACACTGCACTCCAGTTGGCAATAATGTAGCTTTAGAGTTTATTATGCATTAATTTTACATCTATATATATAAAGGAGAAAAGCGGCTCACTCACTGACTGACTGACTAATCACGATATCTCTGGAACTATTCAACCTACAGACTTGAAATTTGGTGGACATGTTCCTTTCATAGAGTAGGCATCAGCTAAGAACGGATTTTCCGAAATTCGAAACACAAGGGGCGTTATAAATTATTGTTTCCATGTTTAAACTACCCAATGTACAATTTTGAAATTGGGTAAGCAGATTCCTTTCATACAGTAAAGATCCGCTATAAAATGAGTTTGGTGAAAATCGACCCCCAGGTGGCGTTGCAGGGGCTTAGGGGGCGTTATAGATAATAATTTCAATTTTTAAACTAATTGACGCACTGTCTTTAAATTTGATATAAATAGATTCCTTTCGTAGAATAATGATCAGTTACAAAACGGGTTTTGTAAAAACAGACTTCTAAGTGGCATTGCGCGGGATTAAGGGGCGTAATAGATAAATATATCCGTTTTTAAACTACTTCACCTACCTGCTTGAAAATTGGTAGGAATGTTTCTTTCATGGAGTAAATGTCCGCTACAAAACGGGTTTGGGGGAAATTGACCCCCAAGGGGTGTTGCGGGGGGTTAAGGGCAGATATAAATAATTATTTCTATTTTTAAACTATTAGACGCACAGTCTTGAAATTTGGTAAGTAGATTCCTCTCATAGGATAGAGATACACTACAAAATGTGTTTTGTGAAAATCGACCCCCAGGTGGCGTTGAGGGGGCGTCAAGGGGCGTTATTGATAATTTTTTTTGCATTTTTAATTTATTGGACGCACAGTCTTCAAATTTTGCTAAGCAGATTCCTTTCATAGAGAGTGCAATTCCCTACAAAATGGGTTTTGTGAAAACAGACCCCGAAGTGGCGTTGCGGGGGCTCAAGTGGCTTTATAGATAATTATCCCCATTTTTAAACTGTTAGACGTACAGTCTTGAAATTTGATAAGCAGATTCCTTTTGTAAAGTAGAGAACCGCTACAAAATGCGTTTCGTGAATATCAACTACCAAGTTTAATTTCGGGAGATTAAGAGGCGTAATCGATAAATATTTCCATTTTTAAACTGTTTGATCATCTTGCTTGAAAATTGGTAGGTATGTTCCTTTCATGGAATAGAGTTCCTCTAACAAAGAGCAAAACGAAAATTGACCCCCAAGGATGGTTGCGAGGGGTCAAGAGGAGTTACAGAAAAAAATTCCTGTTTTTAATTGTTAGACCCATATACTTGAAATTTGTTAAGCATGTTTCTTTTGTTCTTTTGTTGAGATCCACTAAGAATGTATTTCAAGCAAATCAAGTTCTGGGGGGATGCAGGGGGTTACTGGGACGTATTGACAAAAAAAATTCCTTTTTTCGAGCTACAAGGACTATAATAATGAAATTTGGTTTGCAATTTTCTTTTGTTGAATTGAAATCCGCTAAGAGCGGTTATTTTGGAAAACGGCTCTCAACGGGATTACGGGGATATTGATTGTAAAACTTTTGTTTTTTTCTGTTAGATTTAGACTTGAAATTTCTGTTAGATTTAGACTTGGCTTACATGTTCAATTTACGGAGTAGAGATCCACCGAAAATTGGTTTTGCGGGAATCCACTTGGTTTTTGGGTTACGAAAGTGCAAACATCATTCTATACTTCAATTTTAGAGATTTTTAAAAAATATAAATTAGATGAGTTCTGCCTTTTTTTTTTTTATCAACAGGCGACAGTTACAGGTATAAGTATATTTTTCAATACAATCGAATTCTCAATGATAGGACTTAGATATCAATAATTTATACACACAGATCTATAAGCAGTAAAAATTTATAAAACATCATGAAATACCCAGCGAAGCGGGCGGGTAACGGCTAGTCATTATATAAAACGTATTTATTAACATAAAGATAAGTAACATAAAGTATAACTAATCCTTCTATACATAAATGAAATATTATAATTCTACGTAGATTATGTTTTACTTATCTTTTAAACATATTTATCTTATAAAATTGTTACGAATGGCAAAAAGACACAATTGTGCGCCCTCTATTAACGGCGTGAACACTTAAGCAGTCGGCCTGCCATTTAGTTGGTGGAAGCAGATGTAAATAGCCACGCTCACGAACATCTCGTTATTGTTGATTATTTTATGTATTGTAACTGTGCTCAATTTTGAATGTAAAGGAGCTGGAATTAAAAAAAAATGGCAAATAAAGGTTGATCTGAGTTAACCACCGTAGATTTTGTTTTGATTGCAGGTTATAAAATACGAAATTACATAGAATACAAGTTCTCCTCTTTTCAGTATAATTAAATAAAAAAAAATAAAGATTTTAGTACAAATCTTATTCTTTGCACCGCTCTATTTTTTATCTCAATATCAGAGGTGTAATGTGTGACTTTCAATTTGACACGATTCTGAACAATCAGTTGTTAAATAACTTCTTTGAGGACTCAAAATACTTTTCATATGAGAAAAGATTTGTTCTCCTAAATGTATAGAACTAAAAGCGGAAAGCAGAGTATATATGTAGTTTTCTTCAAACAATTAATTTTCAGCGCTAATATCCAATAATTTAAAATAGCTGTCGATATTTAAGATTTTTTCGTAATTGTTGCTTTCCATAATTCTGAAGATGATTGTCCAAAAATTTCATTTCAAAACTATCAACTTCTATTTACTCAAAAATTGATAAATTTATAGAGTAGTGCAAAGTGCCACTGAAAATTGTACCACTTGTCATGGGTTGCCGAACCCCTGACGTATCAAGGTCACCAAGGACCCCAGTAGTATAAAAGTCAACTAAAAAGTATTTTATTTCCCTGTAAACACACGCAAGTACGGATATCTAATGTTTAGTTCATAAAAAATATTTTCAAATAAGTTTTGATTACTGATTTTGTATCTAATTACTGCGTATCTATCTGCGCATGATTTATGATATTCATCGTAAATTCGTTGTATCGTTAAAATAGTTTGTGCTATGTTTAATTGGCAGTCTTGGTTTGGGTGTCAATAATCTAACTTTATTATCATCTTTTTTATTATTAATTTTTTTTTCATCTACATTTATACGAATATCAAGTACACTCATGCACAAAATTGGTCACAAACATAAAATCGGTGAAAACTGATGAACCAATTACTGTGTTGCCATGAAATTAGGCACAAAGACATATTACAATGTCAGGAAGAATATAGCAACATAACAATATGGAAAAGATTTGAATCGTGAATTAAGTTACAAGTCATATAAAAAAGTGTGAAATCATGAATCAGAGATAAAGCATTTACCTCGGGAAAAGTCTGCCTAATATGAATGTGACCATTGTGAACTGCAATACAACCCTCACATTGACCTGCTATACTGTTTATGAGGGTGCCAATAAGTATTTGAAACAACAAAGTCCATTTTTTCAAAAGCGGGACTTTTAATTTCAGGGAGTTCCTGGGAGGAGAGCTACGCAGAGAAATGGCTTTTCTTAAACATTCCCAAGCATATTCAATAGAATTGCGATCCGAAGATCTCGAGGGTCACTCCACTCCTTTATGAAGTTCATCCACAATGTGAGTACTATGTGGGCACGCATTATCGTCCATATAAATGCAGTCCGGATCCATAGCACCCAAATAAACCTCACATAGGCTTGCAGCATCTCAACCCCATAGCGCTGTGTGTTTACAGTACCCGTATCGAAAACGTTCAATAGTGTACGACTGTCCAACATTATGCCACCACACACAAGTATTTATTTGCCACCAAATCTGTTGATTTTTTGTTACGCAGTAGAGATGAAAGCGAGCTGCATTTTCTCTTTAGGTTAAGACTCGACGAGAATCACTTTGTCTGATACATTACGACTCATCACTGAAAAGTACATGCCCCCATTCTTGTGGTGTCCATAACTTATGTCTTCAGATCCGCAAATACGGTCTTTCCTATTGGATGCAGTCAAAGGGGCAGGCACGACTGGTCACCGGATGAAAAGGGCAGACGCTGAAAGACGGTTGTAGACTTTTTGTCTAGAAACTTTTCTTCCAGACACAGCAGCAAGATCACGAGCAAACTGAGGAGCCATTGTCCCCCTGTGCATCATGCGCTGGATGCTAAGAAGTGATCCTGTGCAGGTGTCGATGCTCTGTGGTGATCTTGGTCGACCTTACTGGTGGCAGTACCACTTGCCTGAAATTGATTCCATAGCAGGGAGACCCCTTTCGTGCCACTTGTAACTATCGAGCCCCCTCAGTTTCTAGTTTCAAGCCTGATAACAGCTCTCCATCTCAAGGAATCACCTAAACGTCTATAAGAAGTCATTCTCACTGAAAACAGACTAACTTGTTTGTTTTAATGTAATATTCACAGAACTGAAGGCAAAATTCCCATATGCTTGCACGGTCTCAATCCAGTAAAGTAAAAGAACTAACGCTAAATAACATCTTTTCCTAAACTGAAGGTTCATATTCTACTACCTGTTCTTCAAAATATATAAAATATACGAATTCTATCAGTTCTACGGGAGGCATTTTAAAATTATGGCGGAAAACATGTTTGTGACCTTAATTTTGGACATGAGTATACGTACATAAAATGTTTTTTCTACAGGTATTGTATTCTTATAACTAGTTTTAATTTGTACCCTTGTACTATATCCGGGGTTGAAAAGATAAAATGACCGATGCAAATTCTAGATCAGTGATTCCCAGAGTGGTCTATATAGACCCCCAGGGGTCTATGATGACCTGCAAGGGGTCCACGACTACAAGAAAATAATTTGGGGTCCGTGAGGTTATAGGGGGGTCTACGACAGTTGTTCTCATAAAACCAGATCATATTTTAATTTTTAAAGAAAATTTAACCTAATGAAAATCAGATTTTACCTATTGAACACATTTATTTACTAAATTTAATGAGGATAATTTGCAGTTATGTGACCTCATAAATTTTTTACAAAGAACCATCACTTCATCATTTCTTGCCAGAATTAAGCTAAAGGAGTATAATATTGGATGTAGCGAATTTTCCTAGTTTCTCAATTGCTGCCAGGAAAATGTTGTTTTAACCTAGATTCAACATTTAAATTCCGTTTATTTAGATTTTGAAACTAGGGCTTGAGAAGGCACAGAACGCAATGAATTCCTATGGTCCCATTGAAGAAAAAATGTTATATTACAAGAAGAACTGATCGAAATAGGAAGTAATGGAGATCTTAAAGTAATGTTTAGAAACAGATGTTAGCAATTTTGGCTTTAAAGACACATACCTGTAATTTATCTCGAATCATAAAGTATTGGGGAAAGTTTTTAATTGCTTTTCCTAGTGAGAAGGAGTTTCAGCACGATTGTCAGCTGGACACTACTAATTGAGGAAATTTAGGATTAAACCTGACAAGATTGATGATAAATGTTCAAAATTTGTTGTTGAAACACCGGATAATTATTTTATCCCTATCATTATGAGCATTTGCTTTTTAATCAGTTATTTTATGCATAACTTAAATTTTAAACTAATTAACATGTGTTTCTTAAGTTACCAAACTTCACTACAGTTAGAAATTTAAATCTAAGTAGCTCTGTACCAGCTGTCATAAACATATTTAAGTTAATAAATTTGCAAAAATTCAATATTACGTAAGCAGGGGTCTACCCCAAACCAAAAAACATGACAAGGGGTCTACGAGACAAAAAAGTTTGGGAACCTCTGGTCTAGATCATATCAAATAGAACGATTTGATAAAAAATAAATAAATAAAATGATTGAAAAGAATAAATGGATTGAAGAAAATAAAATGACTGTAGGTGCATTTCGTTACAAAATAGTCATTTCTATGCAAACAGTGAAGGAATACGTTTTAAAAATTTGCTTTATTATCTGGACACCTGGACTACTCAGCAGACGAACAAAGAAAGGGGTATATTTCTAGAGGGAGGGGGTGGGGAGAAAAAAAAAGGGAAAAAGTAGAATTAACCACAAGTCTGTGTTAAAAAGGTTTTTAGCTCAAAAAAAAAAAAAAAAAAAGAGAAAAATACAGCAGCTAAAATTTTTTAAATAGCCATTGTAGGGTTTGTCATGAAGAACTTCTATGAGAAGAAGAGTTTTAAAAAAAAAGCGGTTTTAGAATATAGTGCCACTTTTTTGCAGATTTTTATGAAAAAAGGCTTGATTATAAAACAAATAAATGTGTTAAAAACACTGGCGTAGCTAGCTCTGAATGCACCTTGTATCGAAACTCTTTTGAGGGCTCTTTTTGGTGCTCCTTAACATTTTATGATTATTTTACTTACACATGTTGTGGGGCTCCTGTAGCTTAGGATTCCCGTATCAGTGATACGGTGACAACTACGCCTCTGGTTAGAAATATACCAAAATACTATTAAATATTGATTAACAGAATTACTATCACTTTGGAGCACTAATAGCAACAATAAATTAGATAACAAATATTATTGAATTCCTCGTTTCAATACTTTCCAATAAAGACAAAAATGAAAAAAATAAGACTTTTATTTCAATCCAGGAACATTAATCCAATGGAACACACATCCATTCTTTTTGTTAAACAGATTTATAGTATATATGTGGAAGTCTAACCCAAATCTCCCAAAAAATGTTAGACTCTCTTGATAGTGGAGGGTTAATTGTGAAGTGTCTAGGGGTTTCTCAGAATTTAAGGGTTAAGTTTGAATAAATCACTAAAATAATTCAAATAAAGAGGCTTCTTGAAAATGAAAGAATTTATTATGAATTAAGGAAAAGTTTACAGGGTGTATTTACAGGGTAATAGGAATTAAGACATGCAGATATTAGGGAAATAGAAAGTTAGATTATACCCTCTAGGAGAACGTTACAAATCTAAAAGAAACTCATTACGTGATGTGACTGAAACTTACCGCCTGGTTAGTGAGTGAGGGCGGATGCACAAAAGCGCTACGTCTTCTTAAGGTGGTTAGTGGGCCTCTGCTAGAATATTATATGTGTTGGCGTTTCGTAAGCCCATCAGATGGCGTTGATCTGAAATGCTGTTAAAATTAAAGCTACAATCCTCTAGAAAGGGATATAATCCAACCTTTTACAAAAATAGTTAAATGGGATATCCTATATATATGTGTGTGTAGCAATCTTTCGTACATTTAAATCCAAATTACTGGGACTCTCCATTGACATCAAATAGAAGAAACTAAATACATAACAATTAATTCTTAGGCTTAGACTGAATTATAAAAATGGCTTAAAAAGTATTGTTTTCTTATTTTCAGCTTCATATAAATATTCAGAAAGAATTACAGTTACTAAACCCCTTTCACAAGAAAAAATATTAAATCTTCACGCAAAAGAAATCAAATAAATTTATACTGTAATTTTAGTTTTGTATATGTGTCGCAGCAGTGGCGCAAGCAGAAATTTTTCAAGGGGTCCAGGGTCAACAGTCCTCCATTCTCGTATTATACCCCAATACGTCGTCCAACATATTCCTTTGATTTTTTTTCGATTTTCAGGAACAAAAATCAGTTAAATAATTAGCATTATAATGAAATTGTTGTTATTGTTGCATGCCCTCCTTGGCCAGCAGTGCTTGACCAAGTCCATGACGTCGTACACTCTCAAAAAATCCAACACCAGCAGGGGATCGTCAGCTAAATACTGCTTGGTGAGCCCTAGGCATTCGAGGATGTGAGCAGGCGAGGCTGGCTCAGAAGAACAGTTGGTACACATTTGAAAGCTCTTGGATCCTTCGGAAAATTTCATTGATTTAAGGTGACAACTTCGAAAGCGGGCTAGAATAGTTTGTTCCTGTCTATTAAAAACGTGAGCCAGGGAGTCTCCAGGACGAGAACACTGATACCAATAGGGCTCTGGGGGGGGGGGGTAATCCAAACGGTCTTATTCTGGTGTTTAATTTTTGTGAAAATCTCCAAAAAGGTGAGGTGCGCTGACGGCTTTGGGGCTTCGCAAGCGCCAGCCTTGACCAAAGTGTCCGCAATCTCATTTCCTTCTAGATCTACGTGGGAGGGATTCCACTGCAGATGAATCTTATGTGATGTGTAAAGTCGTTTTAACTCGTTGAGTATTGACACTCCAACACTATCTCTCACACTTTGCCAATTGGACAAGTGTTGTATTGCACTTCTGTCAGACAGTAACCAAATCTCTTTTTCATTTGGAAGAGATGCAAGAGAACCAAGGACCTCATTAATGGCTAATAGCTCACTGCGAAAAACTGAGCAACCGTCTGGATTTCTCCTTTGGATTCTTAAGTTATGGTCTTGCGATTTAATGTAAATTCCGCTACCAGATCAATGATAATAGTTTCTACTACCATCTGTATAAACCTGAACGGAGTCAATTGGTATCTCTCCAATTATCTCTAGAGCTAGTTACTTTAGATAGGCAGAAAGGTCCGTTTGTTTATCCACATGTACTGACGAATATGGATGGAAAAAGACACTTTCGAAATCGTTCGTTGGGTCAAGACATTGTGACAGGTGTAGTGGTTTCACATCACCATCGGTATGATTAAAAGAGACCATAAAAGAACTGTAGGTCCGCCTCGATAAGAAACTTATCTCTGGGACAAGTATTTCTTATACCAGTGATGATCCGAGCAGTGTTGAGCTGAACCTTTTCAAATTTCTGAAGGTTTGTATCAGAAGCGATACAGTAAACTGGAGCGCCTTACTCCAAGAGGGATCTGATTAAGGAGATATACGTGTTTCTGAGTGTGCCAGCATCTGCTCCCAAATCACGCCCCGAGATATACCTCAAGACGTTGAGCCGTTTTTTTTTTGGCTTTCAGTACGATATGATCAATATGTTTGTTTCCCAGAATTTCAGGGCCCAATACGGCCCTGAAATCCAAATATTTGGGGTGCTTATGCACAGTCAGTGGTTGATCATTCAAAAAGATATTAGGATGGAAATTATATAGCTTTCTATAAGTTGTAAAGAAGCTAATCGTAGACTTAGTAGGGTTAAAACTCAGTTTGTGGTCTACAGCGAAATTCCAAACGTTCTCTAGGACAAGATTCATGTCTCTCTCCAGTTTCGTCAAGTCAGAGAACAAAGTTGGGCTTAGAATGAATCCCTGAGGCACCCCTTGAACGAACGTAAAACTTCTGGAGAGGGAAATTATTGAGCTTTACTCTGATAAGTCTATTTCTCAAGAAGTCGTAGATCCAGGGTAGGGCTTTTCCCCCAACAAGTCTGGAATTATAAGAAAATTATTCCAGACTCTGTCAAAAGTTTTGGATAGGTCCATGAAAACCGCATGTAGTGTCGGGATACTGTTGGCAGTAGATTCTTTGAGAGTTGGTGACATTCCAGCATTTGCGGGAGAGGGGTTGCTATTTTACGTGAGAAGGGCGTTTGCCTTGCAACGTAACGGACAGAGAAGGAAGGGAGTTCCGTTGGTTTTGAGACTGGACTGAAATTGATACTAAGAAAAGATAATTCTTGGGTTTTGTGTATTGCACGGAGAATTGCGCTCATGTTTTTATTGTATTGAGAAAGATGATTCTGTTCTGTTGACACGACGTGCTGTGTCAGAAAGTAATAAAGACATTACACCGCAACAGTGTGATTAGTAGGTTTCTTGTTCTGAGCATCTCTTTTCTTTTGATAGAAGTAAAGAAGCCGATCAGTAGGGCTATGTCCCTCTCTGAAACCGTACTGCTCCTCAGGGAGAAGATTGGGGAAATGCAGGTGAAAAGTGAGTCTTCTCAAAACCATTTTCTCCATTATTTTGCAAGCAATACTGGTTACGGTGATGGGTCGATAACTCTCAAGGGTGCCGTCAGTTTTGAGAAATTTTTTAATAGGAATGACGGTCACTCTCCTATAATATCGAGGAAACTGCCCTTTGTTCCAGGAACAATTTATGATGTCCAGGAACCTTTGTCTTCCGCTCAAGCCTAGATGGCCAATCATTTGAAAGTGAATACTGTTGGAGCCCGGAGACTAGTATCACTGACCGCAGCCTCGAGTTCATTCATTCTGAAATTTTTATTGAAAATGGAGGTTCCTCTTTGGGAATCACTGCGGCAGCTATGGACAATACAACTAGCCCTAACTTTGATGTTTTTGTCTCCGACTGTGAAATTCAGTCTAATGATTTTCTCTTAGTGCAGTACTTCTCAAACTTTCACTTTTGGCGACCCAATTTTCAATCAGAGTTTTTATTGCACCCCTTATACAATAATAATGTATTGAATTCAATAATAATGCATTTGGCGATAAAGCTACAATACGAACTTAATTATATACCGTACAAATTAACAAGATAAGTATTAAATTTTGTAAATTGAACTTTTAAATAATGTATATTTTAAGCAAATAACTGTTAAGAAACAGGATAGTTATTATATTTTTTTTCTTTCGCTAATTTTTAAATTGGAGCATATTTCAAAATTATATTTAATTAACGATATATTTCCTCCATCATCCATTTCTAACAGTAGAAATGTCATTAAAAAAATAGTCTATGGTCTATGTTGTTCTCTATCTTATCCAGCACATCTAGCATTTTCGCGAAAGTCTGCGTGAGTTTGGGCAACTTATATCGGACGTCTGGGCAAAACATGTAAAAATGCTGTACCTCGTAGAATTCCAGTTAGTCTTGGTCGAGTCGATATTTTTATAGCTACTGAGTTTACCTTTACATTTTATAATTTGCGCTTTAGCTGTAATTCACAGTATTAAGTATTTACGGTAGAAGATTAACAGAAGAACGGAATAAATTTTTAAGTCGTAAGCAAACATTCGACGATAATAAAGCATCAGAAAGGGCACAGACGAGCATAGTTCCGAAAATTAAATCAAGTAAGAATTCTCAAGAGTATTTAAATGTTCGATTTAACACTTCTAAAGTAAACGGAGTAGAAAAGCTCCTGTGAGTTATTTGTTCAAAAATATATTGGTAGCAGATAGTAGGAAACCTAATAAACTTATAAGACCTTTGGAAACGTTTTATGGTGAGTACATTAACAAGACTCGAGAGTTCTTAGAATTAAAATTAAAATCACATAAAAAACAAAAAGCCACTTTTTTAAAAAAAAATCTTTGTCCGTGAATGAAAAAGCTTTAGTTATATCTTACAAAGTATCATACACAAAATAGCCAGATGTAAAATGCCTCACACTATTGGCGAAGAGAACTTATTTTGCCACAAGCAATTGAGATCGTAGAAACCATGTATGAAGACAATCTTGTCAGAGTTTCAGTGTATGGACTACAACTCTTTGGCAAAATCAAATGTAATTTTAAGCCTCACAGAATTAGCATTTAGAATTAATGTTAAATAATGAAAATGAATGTAAATTTCCACTGAAGAATAATTGTGTTATTTTTTAATATATAAAAAGAGAAGACTTCAAAATGCTTTAATCCGGAAGCAAGAGCGCACTCGATACTAAAGTTAATGATCACGCGGGGTGACTAAGTCACCCTAATCCTTTTTTTAATAATTTTTTTCATTATACACGATAAAAATCACAATTCTAGTGAATAATTTAATTAAAGAAACTATACTTACCTACTTTCAAGGACTTTCAATTTTTCTTTGATAACTTGAGAAAAAATCCTATAAAACTGAACTAAAATGTTTTAAATGTGCGAGACCTTAATAAAGGACCTTAATAAATCACAGACACTTTTCGCTAATATAATAGGAATGTTGTTTGCAGGTAAAACTGTCATATTTTCTTCAAGTTATTGTAGTTTTATTGCCATTTAATAACACTGGGCAACAAAAAAGAAACATTTTTTGTCTCAGAAAGAAAATATGTGATTCTGATAGCATTTCTTCTCCTGAATTCAAATATGATATCGATTTTTCTTCATCACGCAAGGTTTTCGAGAGACAGGCATTTATAATTTGAAACACTTTAATATTTTCTACATTCTTAAGTACACAATATTCGAACATTCGAACTCACCTAGAAATTAAGAAATCACGATTTTCTTTTATATTTCGCCTGTGGAGTATCCCTCTTGATGGTCCAACAATAATCGGCCAGCATATTAGCATTCCATTTGCCTTGATATCTCTTTCCTATCGCTGGAATCTCCCGATGAAAGCGTTCCCCGTGCTCATCACTCGCTGCACCAAGATTTTCCGGGAAGAAATCTAACTGCGAGTGCAGGAAATGTATTTTTGAGGACATATTACAACCCAAATTTTTATAAGATGTTATAAGATCATGAACAATATCACGGTAATTTCCGCCTTTAGATTTCCCAAAAAACTGTGAGTTATATTTTTGAATGCTTGCCAAGCTGTTTTCTGTAGTGGATTTAATAGTTCCTCAAACTTCTCATCACGCATTAGTGATCGTATTTTGTATCCCACAAATATCGCTTCTTTAACTTTTGCTTCACTACTTTTTGGAAACTTCTGTTTTAAGTACATGTAACCAGGAGTATTGCCCATGGCTTTCACGAAATTCTTCATTAATCCTAGTTTGATATGTAACGGAGGTAGATACACATTTTTAGGATTACATAATGCGTCATGTTTCACATTTTTCTGTCCAGAAATGAATGATTCGCGTTTAGGCCATTCTTTTCTGATGTAATGGTTTTTTTTGTCCCTACTATCCCAAAGGCACAAAAAACAACAGTACTTTGTGTAACCAAGCTGCAGACCAAGAATAAGTGCAATTACCTTCAAATAACCATATATATTCCATTCATACACTGCATATTGAAGCTTTACCAATATAAATTGAAAGTTTTCATATGTTTCTTTCATATTAGCAGAGTGAGCCACAGGTATTGATGGGAATTTATTTCCATTATGCAGAAGCACTGCTTTTAAACTTGCTTTGGAGGAATCAATGAACAAGCGCCATTCTATAGGGTTATGTTCAGTACCAAATGTCTCCCCAAAAGAGAAGAAATGTCATTACACAAAACACTGAGCCATTTTCTTCAGAAAAATAGTCTTTACATGAGAATTACTACGATAAGTATATATCTTTGTATTCTTTTGAAGAAGATTCCAATCTTTTAGCCGGGAACCAAGCATTTTAGACTGTTTTTTGGATAATTTTAAATTTTGTATGAGATCGTTAAGATCTTCTTGAGTCAATAAATGAGGCTCAGATGAACAGCTTGGTTCAAAAGTTGTATACAAACTGTTTCTTCTTCTTCCTTACTTCTATCGGAATCTGAGCTCTCTTCATTTAATGTCACATATTCTGGAGGTTTTGGTATGGGCAATTCTTCGCTGTGTGTTCACTGTATGTTTTGATTTTGACGTAATCCCTTTAATGTTTGTTAAGCAGAAATAACAGTCAGAGGAGTGATCTTTAGGTTCCCTCCAAACCATAGGGATAACAAATGGCATGTGCCATTCTTCCATGCAGTAAGAAGCCTACTAGACGATAAACAACAGATATGTGGGTCCCAGGTCCTTGTTTGGTCCCCCCTTTACATCCAAAATAAAGTTCATAACACTTTTTTACTAATGGAGTAAGGTTTCGCCTTTGGGACTTGAGCGTCACTTCACAACATATATAGCAAAAGTTGTTATGACGACTTAAACAAGCTCTATGCATTTTGTAACTAACAACAAATTAAAAGAAATAATTTTGTAAATACGTAACATACAACATCCAGACACAAAGCACTCACAATTACGTGTTTGCTGGTTCACTACTATCTCACAACTGACATCGTTTTAATGAATGCATGCTAATCTAGACCATGTTTGTTGTGTCTAGTGCCAAAGTGCCTTTACATGTCTGAACTTGCACAACAGTAGCAATGATACCATTTGAATTACCTCATGCGGTACATATTTACAATGCTCTAAGAGTTTTTATTTTACAATCAACAAATGGTTGTTTATTAAAAAAATATTTAAATACAGTAATTGAAATTAAAATTTAAAAAAGCTGTAGGTGATGGAGAAATTTCGAATACATATTTGGAAACATGATAAAAAACTGTATTAAGTACAACTATGGTACTCATGAGACAAAAATCATGTTGACCAGTGTAATCGACAAATAACATGTTGAATTTTTTCTTTGCTTGTTTCTTTTTGACAGGGCGAGGTGTTTCTAGCAGTGCACTTGTGACTTCATATTTTAGTTGATGAAGCTCTTTAGGAAGCATTTGAAAATTTTCCTTTCGTTTCATGTTCATCGCTTTTCTCAAAATTTACTTTTGCTATCATGATTAATATGAATTATTTCAACATGTTCTTTTCTTGCTTGATCCATTTAAACTTCCTTCAATGCCCATTTTTTTAAAATTTTTATAATCTGCTCTCATTTTCATTTATCACAGGGGAAAATTGTTTGTTGCGCCGCTGTTGCTGCTACGAGAATACGGGTAGCATTAGATGCGCAAATGCTACTTGCAATAGTACCGCAATTGCTACCCGGGGTCCCATCAGGTTTTACGGGACTCCGCCATCTTGTGCTTGGAATAATGCCCAATATTCTTCTGTTTCTTCAAATTTAGAAATCATATTTTTTAATGCATGACCTCTTCTTAATCGTTTTATACGCCGGTATTTTTTCAGAGTCGCTGAATAATTGCTACCATTTTGAAAAAAAGAATATCTCCACTAACAATACACGTTTCTTCTTATTCAGAGTCATGATTGACCATTACTCAATATGGTCTTGTTTTTATACGGATCGATGGGCTTAAAATTCGCATACATGCCGTCGATAAGCATTGAAACACGGCATCCATCGGGTGAAAATAGCGATTTTTTTCTTTGCATATTTGACTTGTGCGCATGTTCTGAAACGTGTAGATAAAAAATTTCACTGGAATATTCACAGTGGGTTTCTCTCCAGGACCCCTTGAACACTTGCAGTTTAATTATGGCCACCCTGTATATATATATACATTCTCTATATTTTGTTGCAAAATAATTTTTTTAAATTTGTTCTGTTTTTGATCTAAATAAAATATAAATATAATTTGAAGTATTTAATTACTTGAAAATAATAATTTAATCGAGGAGTTTACCAAAATGGCTAGAAAATTGCATTGCAGGTATTGAGAAAAAATTGAAGGAAATAGCAAAAATGCGTCCTACACATATGCTTAAAGGGGGTTAAAAGCAAAAGTTAATAGTTTTCACTTGAAAGAAAAATTTAATTGCTTGTGATTTTGTTTAATGTTTATAATTTTTCTTGAATTCAAAGTGAACATTGCCTTCATGTTTTCAATTTTTTTTATGCTTTAAGTTTATTCAATATTTTGGTACTTTCATTTTATACAGGTCTTACGAAAAAAGGAAAGTATAACAAACGTCCACTCTAGACAAGAAAAAGAGAAAGTTTATGTTTTTCTCCCTACCCGAGATCTCCCTCCCCCTTTGATATTTGCCCTATACTCGAACTGGCAGGAGTTATACTTCTGGTCACTGGCTGCAATCTGTTTTACAACTCTCTATTCTTGACGTATTTCCTATAATCGTTACTTCGATTCCACTCCTTACTGTTCTGGGTTTTCAAGGTTTTTTTCCCCTCCACATTTCTTATAAGGATTTCATATTCTTATTTAAAACTATAAACTTATCTACATTATCTAAGATAGTTAATAGCAATTTATTTTTGAGCATCTGGACTGCAAAATAGTCCTCAATCCCATATCCGACAGTCTTTGATGTGGAAGGTGACGAAAGTTGATTTTCAGTCTGCGCAGAGGCATGACCGTGATTGGTCATTATCTAAGAAAAAGATTTGATTGTTGTCGATGCAAAATAAGCTGGAAAGCTGATGGGGAGGGGTTAAACATTTAAGTGATTCTTTTTACATTTTCTTCCTATTTGAGAGGGAAAACGTCTCCGGGTTTTATAGTTATTGCTATCAAGAGTTTTACGACGTTTCATGGGAGGGATTCCTGCAAAGGTCCATCATATTGTTCAAACACTAAAAACTTGTCTCTTGGGCCATTTGTACAAAGACCCCTCCTTTTTCTATTTCAAAACTAGTAGATAACGAACTTTTACATATCTTTTCATTTCATGCATTCATTATATGCGTCGTTTTGCATGTCTCTGCTATCTTTGGCTGTTGTTATTGCCTCAGGCATGTAGGGAAACCTTTGAAAACGTTGCCATTCGTCTGTTTCTATTTCCTTTCCCATCCAAAGGGATTGTTGAAGGGAACGATTAGCATTCCTTTCAAATGACTTCGATGAGAAATAAGTCAATTTTAAAGCTAGCAGTCTATGCTTTCCTGCAAGATTTAACTATAATTCTATAATCAAACCAACTTCCATAATTAAAGTTTACATATTTTGAATATCGATGAAAAATTTACCAGAGAATTTGAGTACATACAATGGAAGATATTAAAACTAATGTATTCCTCAATCCACACTTTTCTAAAAGAAGATAATAAACATTATATACATACCAAAAACCTAGAATTAATTTCTAAAGTATTTTATTTCTGGAGAACACGTAGAGAAGAACACTGAAGGCGACACATGCCGGCGTTGGAGGAGGCCAACGAGGAGGTGGATCTACATTGCACTCCAACTTCACAACATTTTTGCTACACATATCTTGTTTCAAAGATAGTTAATTTAAGTGTTTCAAGGGTGACCCTCCAAGCTATATCTTCCATCGAATCACCTATATCAGTAAATATTCTCAAATGTCAACAGTTAATTAGCTATATACCTCAAAGCCATATAGACATTGCCATGTAATGGGTTCCATCTCATTGGGGCATTGATGGGAATGAAAATGCCGATTGCTTATCAAAGAAGGAGACAAAAATCATTAAAACTTGTAGCAATATTCTTTTTATAGTACCAAAAGAATTATAAAACAGTACTACAGAGAACATTTCTGGTAGCGAAATTCAACGATAATGATGATGATGAATGTCCAAAGGAACCGAGCTCACCAAAAAGAGAAGAATAAACAAAAATTCTAGTTTAGTAAGCTTCTTGATATTCCAAAACGACCGCGAGATAGAGCTGTGGTCGATTTTCGTATCGCCATTTGCCACGACAGCTTATCCAAGCATTTAAACACGATAGGCATTTTCTAGAGCCCCCTGTGTAAACTGTGTGGCCCCAAAGAAGAAATGAACGTCATTCATTCGGCACAATGCCATGAACTCAATTCTGGATCCATGTGGAGCAGATATTGGGAGGTTAGACACAAAATGTGTGGTTTATGGAATATACTGTAGACTTGTGTTTCGTTTGTTTCTTGTTATTTGTCCCTTTTCTTGTTTTGTTTGCAGTTGTCTTGAAATCCCTCATTGGAAATAAAAAAATATTTTTATCGCTATTAAAGACAAAGTATTATATTAACAGAGAAATTTTAGAAAGTTAAAATATCAAAAAAGAACGTTTAAGAAATCACTTTTCTCCTTTCAAACAAAAATGGATGTTTAAGTCAACTCCGGATTAAATCCCCCCCCCCTCTGGTCATAACTAACATTTAAAAATGGTTAGAGCTTGAGACTTAGATTTATTATTAGAGTAAAGTCAATAAAAACTTGATTAATAGCATTTGGTTAGTTTCAGAACTTAAAACAAGAATAAGTAAATATACAATATCAAATAACGCATTCGATTCCGTCACATATATCGATTCACAAACATTGATAAATTTTATGGATAGGGTACGAAAATGAGAAAAATTGATAAAAGAGAGTTAGTATACCTAACTCTGAAACAATCGTTAACTTTTCCTAAGTTATAAAAATTGATAATTTGCTGATTTTTTCCCTTCATTTTAAACTTTTGTATTTATATATATATATACTAGTCGTTACCCTGCCGCTTCGATGGGTATTTCATTATGTATTACTAATATATAATGTTTATATATACCGTAAAATTCGGCGTATATTGCGCCCTTTTAACACAAAAAATAAGATCGAAATTTATGGATGCGTGTTATACGCCGAGTATAAAAGCACCAGCTTTAAATATGACAAAAGAGATGAGCATAAATTTTTTTTTACTTCTACACACATCTGTCGCAGTCCATCGACCATGGGTATCAGAGATTTCGAGTAAGAAACAGACATGGTTTAAAGTTAATTACTTTTATTTAGCCTTTAATACTTATGAAAATTTATGAGAATGCACTCTGATAACTAAACCAGAGGAGCAATAAAACTTATTAATCTTATTAGATATATAAAAGCACTCAGTGGCGCACACAAGGGGGTGTCCTAGAAGTCCGGACACCCACCCCAAAGCCCTTGAGTTTTTTTCGATTGATGATAACCCTATATATATATATATATATATATATATATATATATATATATATATAACATAAAATTTACTTAATTACTTGTAATTAACAGTTTATTTTATTAATTAATGCTAATTATTAATTCAAGAATTTATTTTTTACTGTTTTTTGTTAACAAAACCGACAAAATCAGAATAATCAATTGGTGTTGTCTTGAGGTATGATACGAGTTAGGGGGCTTAAGACCATGGAGCCCCCCCTCCCCATTGAAAAATTTTTGTGCGTGGTATTGGAAACACTTATCTTATTTATTTTCGAACACTGTTGCTGTCAACATGTTAAATCGTCAGCCTTAAGATGGAAGACTTCCACCTTTCTATGAAAAGTTTTCTTTGGAATTAATATTACGAAGTAACCACCGGTCACTCACACTATGCTTTCCATTAAGGATCAACTTTCAACCCCTACCTTGCCTACTCCACGACTAGCACTTAAATAGACGTTTGCATTTGCATAAAATCAAGTCCTCTATACGGGAGGCCGTTTTTAACTAAAATCACAGTTAAAAAGAGTATTTTCTCCAAGAGTATTAATAGAAGCCTGAATAGAACCTATTACATATCGAAATACTGTTTATTTAAAAGAAATGACATATCTTATGAGCTAAAACAGTTATATTTCTAGAAGTATACCATTTTTTAAAAAAGATTCTGGGATAATAACTCAAATAAATGACTTTAAAACATAAGAGCGTTGTATATTAACATTTCAGAATTCTTCGTAAAAAAAGGGTGCGCACGTTATACGGCGAATATATCTAAAACTTTTTTTAAAAAAATGCG
>BMAO01028640.1:0-49665 GCA_019973975.1 Trichonephila clavata | reverse complement strand
ACGGCAAAGAGGGAAAGAGTGCTTCTTGCTTCAGCAAGCAAAGCAAGAACTAGCATTTGCAACAAGAATGTCAATTCAAGCAGCTGGAGAATGAGATGCTGCCTTAATTTTGAAACAAGTGACTACTTGCTAACCTAGACGTGCTACTGGCCTGAAGAAATGCTTAGCTCGACAGCCAGAATCGGCGAAAAAATGACGGACCAAGCCTTGGCTCTTTATGTTGACACCAAAATGTCAAAAGGCCAATATATTTGAGAAAAAAAAGAAAAAAAAAAAAGGAAATAGCAAAGAGTTCCACGCTGATATTTACCTCAACTATAATAAGCTTATAGAGTCTAAAAATAACTGTTATCCTCTTGGTATCGTCATTGATGAAATATCAGCAAAGATTCCAATGCAAGCGCTTGTTTACCACTCCTTAAGCTGATTAGCCAAAAGCTCAGGAAGATGTTTTAAAACAAATTGATACCTAAAATAGCATTATATCACTGAAGACAAGATATAAAACTAATGCATGGTAGTCACCTAAAGGTTCGCCAGGGTAGTAATTTTATAAGTTTAGTTTCCATCATTTGTTTTTCATAAAAATATAATATTTCGATATTATGTGAAGCAAAAAACTTTAAATGTGGGAGATATTAGGCTTTTGGTTGAATTTTAGCATATATATCATTTCATTATTTTTTTTTCTCCAAAATTAACTAAGATTTTGTAAAATCGATCCTTAAAGGAGTTAAAAACATTCTTAGAAATATTACAAAAAAATAATCAACACAAAAAGAATAAAATTTTAAAAATTCCAATTTTCTTAAAAAAAAAATTAAATTTGTAAAATTTTGTGAATAATATGTGTAAAAATTTATCTCGTATCATTTTCTTAAATAGAAACGTTATCTGAAATGCTTAAATATAATTTTTAAGTACATAAATAAAAAAAAATGCTTAAAGGGTGCCGAGATCTTTTAAACACTACGTATTATAACCTTTATTGGTATATGTACACTAGCTGACCCGCCCGGCGTTGCACGGACTTTTACCTAGGGTATTACTTAATCCCCATGTTAATTTCCTCCTTTCTTCTGACGCCAGCACTTTTGTGTGGGTGTGAAGCGTACGATGTGAGTGCAAGGCCCATGAGTACGTATCAATGGTTTTCTCGTTTAACATTTTCCTTTCTCTTCACAAAATCAGTTCTTCCAATATAATTTTTCGAAATTACTTTTACTTCTTTGTTTCTTTCCTCTTCGCTTAGCCCGCGTTTTGCACGTGCTTTTACCGAGTGAATAACTTCATCCTCATGGGAATTTCCTGTTTCCCTCAGAACGATAGCACTTATGTGTGTGTATGCGCGTTGTGGGTGATTTCTTTAACTATGTCATTAAAACTCCCTTTTTCGAAATCTGTTCTTGCGTTGGTGTGGTGTGGTAATTAGGAGAGATAGGTGAAAGGGGGGGGGCTCAGGTGTCGTCCTCGTCACTTGACCATGGTTGAAAATTTCGAGGTCCGTCGCCAAAAACTCGCGAACAGTGCGAATTTATAAATCACTCACTCACTTTTCAATTCTTTCGTTGCAATTTTTTAGTTCCGGAAACGAAAATGTGGCCTTTTAAAAATAGTTGTATGTTAAAAAAAGACAGAAAAGTAGAAATTTTTCAAATTACAAAACTTTACTACTATTATAAATCTTGAAGTAAAATTGTGAGGATTTTTTGAAATGTTCGACACACGGGAAAAATTATTAATTATTAAGTATTTTGAGTGTTTTATTAAAGTTTGTTCAAAAAAGTTTCTGGCTTTTTATTTTTTAAATCACTGATGGGGGGGGGGGCTAAAAGTTTTAAAAATAATTTTTTTTTAAACGCAACGATATTGATTAATTTCACAGTATGAAATTCAAAAGAAAATAATACTATGTGATAAAAATATATTTAAGAATATTTCCTTATATTTTTTATATTTTTTTCTTATATTCTACTGTTCTTCAATAAATCAATCTTTAAGAATAAAAAAAATACTCTTGGTTGTGATGCGTTATATGAGGGAATTCCCCTTTTTATTACGCAGCGAGACTCAAAACTACCTCAACCTTCCCGTCTTCCAAACAGAAAGCTAACCTTGACGCAATTCAGAAATAACATCGAGAGTACCGAATGAGCATCCCTTACGGGAATCTGGCAACGTTTTTTCCGGATTCTTCACATTTCCGGCAATAAAAAAATTATGGCGTGATAAATTGAAATAAAAACCATCCTATGTTTTAAGTTGGACGAAATGACACACAGTATGCAAAATTATATTATGATCGGTTGAGTAGTTTCGGAGTCCATCGCGGACACCGTGACACGTATATTTTATATATAAAGATTGTTATGTTTGATTGTATTTGTTAGATATGTTACATTTAATTTTTTTAACATGCCGCTTTATTTCTTGTATATATCCTCCCATGTGTCAAATTACTGCTTCTGTAAATATCCTTAGATCCTTGTTTAAAAACTAGTTCCCCTCAGCAATCATTTATTTTTGGTCAAATTCAAACTTGACATAAATTAGTTAAGACCCTGTTCACCTTATTTCTTGGTAAAAAACAAAAGAGAATAACCAATTTACATTAATTACTACGATTTTTGATCATTAGATATAAGTAGATGAAAAGTGGGGGTTCTGGATCATGAGGCTTGACTTTGAGGTCTCAACCTCAGTCAAACCACAACCTCCCCGTCCCCTCCCCCCGCGTCCTGTTTCGCCTCTTCACCCCGTCCCTTTTCGCCCGCGATCCTTCGCTCTTTTTTTCGCCATCCCCCTCCCCTCCTTTTTGACTTCTATTTTCTCGTAGCGGATAGTGCATAAAGAATTAAGAGATATAAGAGAAAACAAAGAATATTTATAATTTTCAAATTAGTGTCTTTAGGGTACAATACTGAAATATTGCTTTTCATAAAGAGATATGATTAAAATATAGGGGAAGATAGATTTCGCGTAAATAAACCATAATAAAAACGCGTTTTTTTATTATTTTTTTATGAACCTGATTATAATAGTGATGTTATAAGACTAGTGACATCAGTATTTTTTCTACCAATCAGTTGTCTCCAAAGTTACGTCAAGAAAATGAACCAATCAGCTTACTGTTGCCACCTTGTAATACTCATTTTTTTTTTCTTTCTGTGCATCATTTCTTCTCAAGCTCTGACTTGGTAGAATACTCTGCTTCACGATAAAGAATTATCACAAAATTTCAAGACATTTTCTTTCGTGATTAGTGCATTGAAATTTATTTAGTTAACCATGAAACGTGCTACACCTCTCATCTTCTCCAATCCTCGAGCAAAAAGAGTGTGTTTTAATAAAGACAACGGGAAAGTTTCTTCGTTTAAACCAGATGCTGTTCCTGAGAATCATTTCCATCTAGGGGGTCACAACTACGCCATTATTTCTGATTTTGCAGATGTTGCTCGAATTCACTTGCGCCGATACAAGCTCGATGCCACTGGATCTCTCCTACCTACCTACGATGGAATTTCTGTAACACCTTCCGTATGGTTAGCCCTCATAAGACAATTTGCTGCAATCGATCAAGCCTTTGATGATGGAAAAGTAATTGTTATCAAGGACTGTCTCATGCTTTCCCTAACTGTTATCGAGAACGTGACTTATATTATATGCCAACGTTATTTCCAGCGAAAGGACTTTTCTCGCAAATTCTTGACTCCAGTTTCCATGCTAAAGGAAACGGAATGGAAGGTATTAAAAGATATCCAAAAGCAGATCACGTCGAAAACTGTTTCAATCATGTTCGGGCGTGTTTTTCTGAAACTTCTGAGGAAAGAAGTGGCTAAACACATTCCTTTTCCAAAATCAGACTATGATTGTATAGACGCAGAAATAGTTCTCACTACATCAATGGTAGAACTCTTATGTAACCATATCCAAGAAAATATTTCATCGTTGTTCATATGTTACGGATGTTTGGAAGGATATGAAAATATCAACTAGGTCATGAATGTATGACGTATTCAAATGAACAAAGAATTTCCAACTATGGAGATTTAGCTGCATTAAACATGGACTGGGATAAACTGGTTGCAGATTTTGTGAATCGAAACATCCAAATGGTGAATTACATTAGTGAGATATTTCTCAATAAATTGAATATGAATGTTTTGATAGAAAATGCTAAGCAAATGTATGTTGCTACAGATTCCTTATTATTATTGTAAATAAAAAATATTATTTTTCTATTTCAAAGTGTATTTTTTTAAGAATTTGGTATAGTATACACACACAGAGATATGCACACAATTTGTATAAATGTATTATTGTGAATAAATTTTAAAATTTAAAACCTAAGATTGTAAAAAATGATAAAAATATGCTCAAAATGTATTCATTTAGAAGATTTTTTTAAGGGAAACATGAATTTTTTTATGGATTGAAAACATTGTTTCGAGTATGTGCTTTTGCTTATATGTTTCACTCGTAATAATGTTGTCTTTAATACTCTGAAAAGATGGAGAAAACTGGTTAAAAATAAAATAATCGCATTTTTAAAATCAAGAGATAAATAAAATTAATGAATATAAAAATAGTACATTGAATAAGTCAATAGTTTCGGAAAAAATTGAGTTTTTGTACAGTTTTCATTTTTTTTTTTAATGAATATATGTTTATTGATATGTGTAAGTGTTCTTTCCAAGCATGCTTAGGTAATACCATTGAAAAATAAGATAAACCGAAGTTAATGTATTAATTTATTTAGAAATATATTTTTTTTCTCAGCACATCTCCCCCTAACCCAAAATATTGCAAACAAATACCAAGAAATAATTCTCAATCGCTACATTTCAAAAATGTGAATGAAAAATATGTGAAGTATTCGAAACTTTTTCATCGAAACAAAGCTACAGAAAGGTAATTGTTACATTTATGAGATGGAAAGAAGTTTTACTTGTCGACATTGCTGAATTTTAAGGCAAGAACACACAAAACCTCTAAGGATTGGGGAACCAGAAAGCCGAAACCATTGAATGAACTTTTTAAAAAATATTTATTTTTATCGGTGCATTTAAAAGGAAAATGCAAAGAGGCCGAAAAAACCTTTATAAATACTCTGTACCCCGAATACCTTTGAAAATATAAAGGTCACTGAAAATTTTAGATTTAACCGAATGGGCTTTGCATTTTATCCCTTACATTTTTAAAGTAAGACATATAGGATGCATTTCATGAAATAGTTCGAAATTCTACCCCTTTATGAAAAAGGATTTTTAATAATTGAAATATTTTTATTATAACTACCTTTTGTAAACAAATTTGATAATTTTTTACCTTCTCCAAATTCGGACATTAAGTCCTCTATAATGATTAATGCATTACGTATCTGGCACATAACTCCACATTAGAAATTTCATCAAACAAAGTTTGATAGGTGCCATGACATCAAATGATTTTTGAAGGAGTAGGCTGAAACATTTCTTAAACCAACAATTTTTTGACAAAATAAGCTTTACCAGAATAGGAAGAACCACTTATCAGTATAGTGGATGGATGTCTTATGTTTGGAAACTCCATTGCAAACGCAAGGATTTGTAAATTTCTTATACTATTCTATATTGTAAATATGTTTATAATTTTACTTGCATAAAAATATTTAACTATGAACACCAAATAATTGAGATTGAATAAAACATTTTTATATCAACTATTTATTTACAATAAAATAATCATAATGTACAGAGATACAACAAACAATATTTCCAACAGTAATGAAACTGAATTGAGTAGAGTAAATGATATAGCATTAACAATTCAATATAAATAAAGAATCCTTCCTCCGCTAATGAAATGCAATAGTACATCGTTAATTTAAAAACATTTTTTTTTTTTTTGTTTTACTTCAAAAACAAATCTAAGAGGTGGTCAAGTACCATTTACAGAATAATTTCATGTACATAATATTTTCATAAGCAAAGCAATATTTTTACAGGGCGAAGAATTGTTTTACTCCAAGACAAACATATGCACATCTTTAAAAATACAAAACTCAAAATTTTGAGATGTATTTCATTTAATATCAACATATTTACACATTCATCACAATTAATTTTTTCAAGTTAAAAAAAAATGTAATAATAACACAAGTTTGCTGTTAAATTTTAAAGTGACCATATGCTAAAATATTTATTCCATCTTGTAAAATGTATCTTTTGCTATCAAAAGGGCTCTGAGTTTACTTTTGATAAGACACATTTTGCACGATGTGATTGTGGCTTGCTATTTTTTGAGCTTTGGCTAATCCACGAAGACGACACAATGCAGTCTCTTTATAGTCTAAATGTCGAATTTGACGTTGAATAATAATTTTTGAGACTCCTGTCGCCGTTTTTTTTTTCTCCATTTCAGCACTTTTTAAACTATACATTTTTGGTTTGAGCCCAGCAAATTCAATGGCTAAACTGGATGATAACTCATCTTTCATCCTGCCAAGTACTTTTTTATTTATTTCGTTGTATAGAGGGTGAGTTTTGGGGTAATCGGAAGTATCAAAGAAATGTAGATCTTTCTCCATATCTTCATACACGTCTTGTGTTACAATTTCATAGCACAACGAATCGGTATCAGTAAAAAGTAATTTTGCATTGGTATTATATTGATTTTATATACTCATAATGAAAATTATACATAAGAATTTTTGATATATCTAGAATGGAGAAACCAATGTAGATCGGTCTATTTAATAAAAGGGAAATTTTTTTCTCTCTATTGAAACTAAATCTGTTGTTATTATTCGAAAATTATGGAATGCAGGAGAAGCAACGAGTTTCTTAGATTTTTTCTGATCCTGTACAAGATCTATTACTGTGCGCTTCCGTAGGTTTTCCATGGTTTTATACCGAATACTGCATTATTTAATAATTTAAAGAGGTTTTTTTCAAATAAGCTTTTGGCGTTTTTTCTTTTTTTCGTATTAAAATCAATGTACTTTTTAAGCCAAGGGCTTTGGTGAAATTTAAGCACCTTGTGGATTTTAGTTACTTTTAAACCTAGAAAAACATTGTTTTAAATTTCTATAATGAATGATATAACCTTTTTTACACATCAAATTAGGAACTAATTTCGTACAGCTATTGGTATTTAAATTATGTTCTTGCGCTATTTCCTTGCAATATGGGGATAGCATATCATTTGTCACATTTAATGTTTCTGGGGCCAGGGGATAGTCATTATGTAAATCGTGTAAGTTTTGTGGATAATCCATGTCTACTTCTAAAATGTAACCTATGTTAGACTCATCCGAAATTTTCATAAAATCAATTGGCTCTGTAATCCACTCAAACCCGTGAGTAGGTAAGGGTTGGGACATTGCCCATCCATACAGATTATTTGCATCCAAATAAAGGATGTATTTAGATGGTTTGTTTTCGTCGTAAGAGTCTAAATATTTGTTATTAGCTACACTAAATCTATGAGATATCATCGAAATGCCACCTCTTATGCCTCTCTCGACAAATAAATGCATATCTAAATCAGTAAAAAGTTCCAGTTTGACTCGCGAAATGTAAAGGCATGCTTGCCAAGCGAGTCCGGGAGCTGTGTAACAATGACACGGATCTAGTTTATAAAAATTTAAACATAATTGTCGAAAATTTTGAAAAACGTCAGCAAGCAGAATCACGTCACTCGTCACGTACAGATCGTGATACTCTCCAAGAGTTTTAAGATTAAAACTTTTCCATACTTCTTGGCAGTGTGCATAATCATCATCACTTACAGGTTCATTTGTAAGTGAGTTAAAAAAGGCTTCTTTAGAGGGCAAGAATCCTTCATTAAATTTTTGGAAAGTATCCATATATTCATAGGGGTAAATTCCTTTATGAAGCATCGGATCGGTTTTTTGATTAAAAAATTTATTTGTTAGTGTTAATTCATTTTTCTCTAAATTTGAAACTAACTTTTCGAGAGAGGCATTTAAAAACTGCAGCGAGTCCAGAAAACGTAGAGAACCGAGAGAAAAAGATATATATTTTTCACTATTGGAAGGCATACAAGTAAGATTTTTGTTTTTTATTTTCCCAACACTCTGCATGATCAAATGGGAATCATACCCTCGTAAATTATGAATTACAACAGGGATATGTTTAGCCAATGTATAATTAATGTTACAAATATTATGAGCAGCACCCCGATATGACCCGGTGAGATGGTCATGATCCCGAACTCTGTCCCCCAATAAAGGTTTTTCACATATGTGACAATGAGTGGCATTTTTAAAATGTAGTTTATTCTCATCAGAAAAATGTATTGGCTCAATTTTTTTCAAAACATTTAGTATATCTTCCTCTTCCTTAATAAAGTTTTTTAAAAAATGGTCAACTGCATTTTCTCCTCGATAAAACAGCAGGAGGGTTTTTAAAATTTCCATCAGGTCCAATCACTACATATGCATAACCACATGGAATATGATTTGCTATTGGCACTGTAAAAGGTCTTTCAGGATCAGGCGTGCTTGAGTTAATTTTCACAATAAGGGATTCAAAGTCGGCGTAAATGGTATATGGAACAGGTAAGTTAAATTTAAAGTTTTCAAATTTTAACCATTTGTTTTCGGGCATTTTTATTTTTTGTTCTTTATGTTTCCTACAGTCCACTATATGAGCATCTAAGACTGATTTTTTAACAAACCTATGAAGACAATAATTACAATAAAAACTTTCTGATTTATGTTGGGTTAGGTCTGAAAGTAATCGATTAAAATTTTTAATAAGACAATAATGTCTTTTTTCTTGATTTGAGATCAAGAGCAAATTTACATGCTTATCAAAATCCTTTGTTGTTATTTTCAAGGGGAATATTTCCTTCTCGAAACCGAACACATTAATTGATATTTTATTTTTTTCTTCAAAACATTCAATCTGATTTAATGGAGTGGGAAACGTAAGGTTTTTTGTACACAATTCATTCTGAAATTTTAAATAAGTACTCACTCTATTTGCATTGGCTTCAACAGGATGAAGATGAGCTAACACACACCATAAAAAGCAACGTTGGTCCTCATTTTTAATGTTCAAAATAGCTTTTTTATTTTTTAGTTTTGGTGGAAGAGGAATGTAAGAAGCTGCTGCTAAGGGCTTGTAGATGGCAATCTTAAGTTTATTCTTCACCACCTCTTGGAATTCCCATCCTGATCCTTTATTTTCAAACTCATTACATGATGCGATAACCTTTAAAAATATATACATATTCATTTTTTAACAAAATAATAATAAATTCAATGCAAAATATATTGACATTTGATGTAAAACAATTCTAAAATATATTTCCACAGTATATATTTTATAGTTATTTGAATAATTTTCTCTTTTAATTCTTGTAACATTTATTTTACATTTTATTTCATTATTTTAAAAGAAAAAATTAATAAACTTCCTACCTTTGCAATGCTTGTTTCAACGTCTGGAATTTCCTGGTTTAAAGAAATGCAGCATTTTGATCTAAAATATGAAGTACAGCTCTCAAAATCTTCTGTAGTAATTTTTCGGATGAAGTGAACACAGCTATTCAGATACCACTTCACACCCTGCTTTGAAGACGCTGTTTCCGATATTTTATCTGAAATTTCGGTTTTAATGCTGTGAAGACTCACAGTTAAGTCCTTCGATGTTAAAGTATCTGGAAAGAATGTGTAAACTTCAAAAGTGTCTAGGCACGCATTTCTAGATTTGAAAGTGGACGAAACAGTTCGTTTTCGTGATGGTGCGGTTGAAATTGAAGAAACAGAAGTCCTGCCGTGGTTGGAAAGAGTTGTTTCCGTTGTGGTAGAGGGACCGGGTACGGCTTCCGAGGGTGTGCTGGCAGAGGTATTTTCTTCTCTCTCTCTCCATTGGCTGTTTGAGACAGTTTCATGGTAATCGGAGTTAATTTATGAATTTTTGAATGCCGAAAAAAGTTATCTTTTCTATTGAATCTTTTGTTACATATTTTACAATGAATTAATGGTGAAGTAGCGTGAATTGATATTTGATGTTTTCTTAGACTGCAACGATGCGTGAAAACACTATCACATTTGTCACATGAAAATGTCCCTCTTAAAACGCCATCGAAGGGTGCATCTAACTCGCTGGACAAGTCTCCAAAATCAGCAGAAGCTAAGACCTTGTCGTTGATAGGGAAATCTGTCTCTTCGAATATTTTTTCGATATCCATAGGTAAAGTTTAAGCGTGACGTAGGTACAGAATAAAATTTCGAGCTAGAAGTGAATGGGCTCATTCGCCTCATCTGCTTATATACGGAATCAATTCCTTATGCGTAGGAATACAGTGAAGAATAATTGGAAAGTATTTATTTTTAACGAATTGCGAAAGAAAGGGCTTATTTTCTTTTAAACCCTCTAAGAGCGTTTGACATCTCCCCTCAGCCGTATGAATGGGGTTTTACAACCCCCTGCTGGTAAACTGATTTTTCCCACCTTCAAAAGCTGTAAAATTCCAATTATTTCAAACTTACTCGCAATAGCTACACTTTTCTCCCCACAACTGAAAGAATGCGGCTTTACTACCTTCCTGTAGGTAAACCAAACTTTCTTATTTTCATCAGTCGTTAAGTTTCAATTATTTTGTACTGATATATTCGCAAAGTCTGCTTAGGGATATGTTTTGTGTGGACTTTCCGTAACATCTGTTTGTGCTTTTTGAAAGAGATACTCTGATAAAAATTGTGTTTTACAAGCTAATAGGATAATTTCACGATTTATTCTTCAATCGTTAGACTTACAACTGTTACAGTCCTGAAATTCTCTCACACGAGTTTCATACATACCGATGAATGGGTTGATAGCTACAGAGATAAAATTCTTATTCCTTACCTCTATATCATAGTAAGAGTTCCAATTACTTTTTATTTGCTCTCGAAGGTTCTTTCAAAATGTTTTACGTGAGAATTTTTTCTAACCACCTGCTTTTTTTTGTTGTTAGATTGGAAAACATCTTTTGACTTTAGGATAGTTTCCACTTTCTCACACTTCAGTGGTTAGACATACCACAGTATTCTTTCCTAAAAAGCCCATTGATGTGTGTATATTACTTTACAATCTCTTTTTAAAAGGAGTGATTACCTCTCCCCACATTTGATTTGATCTAAAAGTTTCAGTGACCTTATTTATATTTTTAAAGGTATTCGGGGAACACAGTATTTATAAATGTTTTTTCGGCCTCTCATTGTATTTTCCTTTTAAATGAGCCGATAGAAATAAATATTTTTAAAAAAGTTCTTTCAATGGTTTCGGCTTTCTGGTTCCCCAATCGCAAGAGGTTTTGAGTGTTCTTACCTTAATGTCGACAAGTAAAACTTCTTTCTATCTCATAAATGTATCAATTACCTTTCTGTAGCTTTGTTTCGATGAAAAAGTTTCGAATACTTCACATCTTTTTCATTCACATTTTTGAAATGTAGCGATTGCGAATTATTTCTTGGCATTTGTTTGCAATATTTTGGATTGAGGGGAGATGTGCTGAGAAAAAGAAATATATTTCTAAATAAATTAATACATTAACTTCGGTTTATCTTATTTTTCAATGGTATTACCTAAGCATGCTTGGAAAGAACACTGACACATGTCAATAAACATATTATATTCATTAAAAAAATTAAAACTTTACATGAACTCAATTTTTTTGAAACTATTGACATATTCAATGTACTATTTTTATATTCATTAATTTTATTTCTCTCTTGATTTTAAAAATGAGATTATTTTATTTTCAATCAGTTTTTTTTTTTTTTTTTTACCTTTTCAGAGTATTAAAGGCAACATCATTACGAGCGAAACATATAAGCAAAAGCCCATACTCGAAACAATGTTTTCAATCCATAAGAAAATTCATGTTTGCTCTAAAAAAATCTTAGAAATGAATACATTTTGAGCATATTTTTATAATTTTTTACAATCTTAGGTTTTAAATTTTAAAATATATTGAGAATAATACATTTATACGAATTGTGTGCGTATCTCTGTGCGTGTACTGTACCATTTTCTTGAAATAAAAAAAATACACTGAAATGGAAAAATATTTTTTTATTTACAATAATAATAAGGAATCTGTAGCAATATACATTTGCTTAGCATTTTCTATCAAAACATTCATATTCAACTTATTAAGAAATATCTCACTAATGTAATTTACCATTTGGATGTTTCGATTCACAAAATCTGCAACCAGTTTATCCCAGTCCATGTTTAATATAGCTAAATCACCATAGTTGGAAATTCTTTGTTCATTTGAATACGTCATACATTCATGACCTAGTTGATTTTCATATCCTTCCAAACATCCGTAACATATGAACAACGATGAAATATTTTCTTGGATATGGTTACATAAGAGTTCTACCATTGATGTAGTGAGAACTATTTCTGCGTCTATACAATCATAGTCTGATTTTGGAAACGGAATGTGTTTAGCCACTTCTTTCCTCAGAAGTTTCAGAAAAACACGCCCGAACATGATTGAAACAGTTTTCGACGTGATCTGCTTTTGGATATCTTTTAATACCTTCCATTCCGTTTCCTTTTGCATGGAAACTGGAGTCAAGAATTTGCGAGAAAAGTCCTTTCGCTGGAAATAACGTTGGCATATAATATAAGTCACGTTCTCGATAACAGTTAGGGAAAGCATGAGACAGTCCTTGATAACAATTACTTTTCCATCATCAAAGGCTTGATCGATTGCAGCAAATTGTCTTATGAGGGCTAACCATACGGAAGGTGTAACAGTAATTCCATCTTTGGTAGGTAGGAGAGATCCAGTGGCATCGAGCTTGTATCGGCGCAAGTGAATTCGAGCAACATCTGCAAAATCAGAAATAATGGCGTAGTTGTGACCCCCTAGATGGAAATGATTCTCAGGAACAGCATCTGGTTTAAACGAAGAAACTTTCCCGTTGTCTTTATCAAAACACACTCTTTTTGCTCGAGAATTGGAGAAGATGAGAGGTGTAGCACGTTTCATGGTTAACTAAATAAATTTCAATGCACTAATCACGAAAGAAAATGTCTTGAAATTTTATGATAGTTCTTTATCGTGAAGCAGAGTATTCTATCAAGTCAGAGCTTGAGAAGAAATGATGCACAGAAAGAAAAAAAAATGAGTATTACAAGGTGGCAACAGTAAGCTGATTGGTTCATTTTTATGATGTAACTTTGGAGACAACTGATTGGTAGAAAAAATACTGATGTCACTAGTCTTATAACATCACTATTATAATCAGGTTCATAAAAAATAAAAAAAAAATAAAAAATAAAAAAACTCGTTTTTTATTATGGTTTATTTACGCGAAATCTATCTTCCCCTATTTTAATCATATCTCTTTATGAAAAGCAATATTTCAGTATTGTACCCTAAAGACACTAATTTGAAAATTATATATATTCTTTGTTTTCTCTTATTTCTCTTTTAATTCTTTATGCACTATCCCGCTACGAGAAAATAGAAGTCAAAAAGGAGGGGAAGGGGATGGCGAAAAGAAGAGCGAAGGACCGCGGGGCGAAAAGGGACGGGGTGAAGAGGCGAAACAGGACGCGGGGAGGCTGCGGTTTGACTGAGGTTGAGACCTCAGAGCCTCATGATCCAGAACCCCCACTTTTCATCTACTGATATAATTATGAAGACTTCAAAGCTATAAAATAATTTCCGTGCGCCAGATCGGGAAAACTGACCACTGTGCGCCGTCGACTTTAAGTTTTCAATTTCAGTGTTAAATAATCATTTAAAGTCATGTTTTATTTTTTATGTATGCGGAGAAAAGATAAAACTCGTAGTATTAGAGCAGTAACGATTTCTATGAAATTTTCAAAACTCTTCGTATAATACAAAATGTGGTTTAGAAATGACACATAAATATTTAAAAAACCTTTGCTTGGGAAAAACGGAATCCACTGTTATAACGTAAGCATAAAGTTATTACAATATACTTAATTGTTTTAAAACAAGTAAACATGTATACGCGCGTTCGCGAATATAAATATATGTATAAACATAATTTTTTGAGAGTTTGAATCTACCACTTACGCGAGTGTAAATTAATAACAAAGGCGCTTATACTTATGTCCACATGACCATAACAGTAAACAGTTTCGGGCATGTATGCAAAGCAGGAACCTACAATTAAAAGAAAGATGATAGGCAATTCGATGCATTTGAACTTCATAAAAGCGAAACCTTGTCTTAGTGGTGAAATTAAAAATAGTATTGTTTTTGTTGTATTTTGTAAGTGAATTTTCATATAAACTACTTCAACCCCAATATGTTTACTGTAAGCATTGATTCAAAGTGTCATATTTCTAAAAGCAATGGACCTAGAAATAATTTTCATAGTTGTAAATGATAATCCGTTGTTTCATCTACAATGAAATCGTAGCAGATTTAAGCAGGGTTCAAACATGAAAAAAAAAAAAAAAAAAACGCACAGGAAAGCTTTGAAAAGAAAAATGTAATTAAAACTCATTTCAGAAAACAGTTCTCGGAAATCAGCCACACAAGGTTATATTGTAACATACCATTTTGCTGAAAGCAATAAATATCTCTGCTGATTTTATTAAATATTGTATAGCATTCTAAATTTATGCGTGTTCTTGTATATCTTGCCAAGAAAAATGACTTTAAGGCTGCCTGCATTTATGCGGAAAACTGACGTTTAAAATTGGAAGTTATAAAATAAAATTCTGTCACCGGGTGGAGTCAAAAGTCGGCCAGTTTAAATTTTGCTCCATTACAGTATGGATAAAAATAATGTGTTTCGGCTGATATTCATAAGAGAAGAGTTGATGAAAACTTTTATATTACTGTGTGGAATTGGCATGCATGCGGTCGTTAAAGGTAACGACTACATGTTCTGATATTCTTCATGAATTTCTGGAAGGTCTTACAATTTTTAACGTACCCATAACAAAAGTAATGTTATAACCGATGTAGCACAAATAATAGCAGGGGGAAAAATTGATTTGTGATCTTTAACCTAAAGCAGTTCTGGAATAATGTCTTTATTTACTGGGGGGGGGGGCGGTTTTATACATTGATATTTTCTGTATAAATCTGCCTCGAATATGAAATCTGTGCGTGATGTAATCGTACAGCTTGTCAATACTATTTTGTCTCTACGGTTTACTCACTGACAATTTCGAGAATTTTTTTTTTTTTTTTGAGTCCATGTAATCTGAATGCTGTGATGTACTGTGTAACATGAAAGTACGATAGCTTAGTTCAAGACTCGTCTTGGAGAGAGTTTGGTAGCTGGAACACACGATCGTGTCATTCTTCCATGGGGAAGTAATGGAGTATGTAATGCTCATTGTAGAATGTGAAAAATTGGCAGATACAGCATAACTTTCGGACTTTGTATGTTTCATAGATTACCTCTGTAACATGAACAAATTGAATCGAATTATAAGGAAAAAAATCAATTTATCTGTGATATTTGGGTCCATCTCGGAGATCTTAAGCTACATTTTTACTAACGACCTAGCTAAGAACGACTTTTCTCACTTCCTGAAATTAAGCTTAATAGTCCAGGTAAGTAAAGACAAGCTGAACCCCTTAACGAGTTAGCCCGTACACCATACAGGCTAACGAAAGTTGACCACAACTGATTTGCCCGTACGCTGTATGGCCATTGATATTTTCTTCTTTCTATCTTCAATTTGCCTGTATTTTTAATTCTTTTTAATGAGATTACTAGTGCTAGTATTTAAGAGATGTAGTTTGTCCACACACACACACACACACACACACACACACATGGTGCTGAAAAGTTTCTCATGGAGGGGGGGGGGATATTTTTTTGAAGGGAGAAATTTAGCTTCTTGGAAAATTTTCGATAAGGAACAGGGATTGGTATGCAAATGTGAAATTTGTTGCATGAGAAAAAATAAAAATGTAAAGATAATCCAAAGACGATATATTTCTGTCCCATTTGCGGCCCGGTCAGTATTTCGGCACACAATAATATATTGTAAAATATCAATTTCTTCCAAAATACAGAAGATAGAAGCAGAGAAGAGATGTCAAGTGTTGGGATGCAAACATAAAATTTTTCTTGTTCTTTTATGTTTATTATAATGTACTATTAGAAATCTACATGCTGCTTATATTTGAATTGCAATCAAAGAATCATGTAGAACAGAGTTGTTACTCAATATCCCAAAAACTAAAATCATAAATTTTTGTCAAAGTGAAGTTTCTTAAATCTAATATTTCATGCCCAGGAAGTTAGTATTATGTTTTACATTGTCATATTTTAAGTGAATTGATGTTTTCTGCAATGAAACTTCGAAAGAGTAGTATTAGAAATTGACTGATAGGATAAGCCTCTAATTTCTCAGAATTGGTTTGAACCAAATTTTGAAGAACTTAGAAATGCAATCATGGCCTCATTCATCGTATTAGCATTGAACTTTAAAAAGTGCATTCTTTAAATCTGTTACATTCAATAATGAATTATATTTAACTCACACCACTTTTTTTTTTGCCCACTCCTAAAAAGTTTGTTTATTTTTGCTCTGCTTCTCTCATGATTTTTTTTCGATTTTCGTATATGTGTAGGATTTTTTTTCTTCCAATATTTGTTTTCGTTATTTTGGGAATAATCTTCCCAAAATTAAATTCACAAAATTTAAGCGTTTGTATTTAATTGCATCATATTTAGGCTAAAATATTTTATTTTTCAAAACCAATTTTCGAATAAGGAAAGTTTTTTATTAAGGTAAGGAGTAAAGGAGTAAAGGGAGGAGGAGGATATAAAGGAGTAAATTAATAATCTGTGTGTTCTTTAACGTAAGCCTTGGGACAATTAGATAAATATTTGTATTTAAATATTTTGGGGAGATATATTTTTAGTCTATTCTTTTTAACGCTTTTTTAAGCTTTTCAGGTCTGTTAGTATATATTTTACAAATTTAAGATTTAGAACTTCATATGATTTTAGTTGCTGTGTACATATGTATATACAGGGTGTTGCCGAATTCGACCGACAAATTCAGAGGGGTGATAGTAAGGAGCATGGGGACGACAAGTTACCACAGAACATGGAGTCGCAAACCATGTTTAGTCGGTGAAAATCGCGATAGTAGTAGCCGGCGGGAGGACGATAAGTCAGACAAGGGTAGTGACCAAACAAATGTAAGATTTGTAGCACCGTGGTAGGGTTGAAGAAACCTGCACGGCGCGTATGCAAATTTCCCACTTCCACCGGAGTTCCTGCAGGGAGTACCGGTCACTGTACACCAGAACGTGTTCTTAATGTACGTTGGTGCACTATCACATTCTTCGATTGCTGTGCATAACCACCTCCATGCTGTATATCCGGTTAGGTGGATTGAACGCAACAGACCTATTTCTTGGCCTCCAAGTTGCCCGGGCCTCAATCCCTTGGATTTCTTCTGGGGTCTCCTGAAATCGTTTGTGTATAAGACGCCGGTGGCAACAATGGAGGATCTCACGGCACGGATCGTCGTCGCTTCTGCTACCCAATTTGTTTGAACGAGTCCTTCGGTGTCGGCTGTGCTATGATCTACACGGCCGCACTTTGTAAGAATTCCTGTGACAATCGAGCTGTGATTCATTTTTCGTATTGTATGAACATGCTTTACATCTATTAAATGCATTATCTTGCCTCTTATTACCCCTTTTCATCCCACCCTTCCTAACTGTTTTTGCGAATGACTCCGACTAAACGTGCTTTGCGACCCCACGTCCCATGGGGATTTGTCGTCCCCATGCTGTTAACTATCACCCCACTAAATGTGTCGGTCGAATTCGGCAACAACCTACGGCGTGTCTGAAAATTTTGACTACACATTTTCAAATACTAATTACAAAATAAATAAAAAAAGAATATTCACTTATGATTTTATTTTGTTTGTAAAAAAACCCCCTTTGTTTTCTTTATAAATGCTTTATTGCACGATTTCAATGTGTGCCCCATTAGTTGCGCGCAACATATCGAGTCTATACGAGATTTCTAGCCACATTCTATGAAGTATTACAATCTGAATGACCACTGTAACTCGACTTTTCATTTCATCAATGCCACTGATTGAAGATCGGTAAAAAAAGTTTTTCGCGTATTCCTACAAGAAGTCCAAAAGAGTTATGTCTAAAGATCTGGAAGATACATTATTGGACTTTCTTTTTTCATCCATCTACGCCAGGGAACTTTTTCTCGCTTCGAAACTCCAGTGTGATGGTGCCCCATTACGCTGTACATGTGTTGCAGATTGAAATTTAAAAAAACATGCTTCAACTTGCGCTTGTTCTTGCGGTGAATTTATTTTGAAACAAGAATATTGAAAAAGGGGAAGTTGCTCCATCTAGTTTGCATCTCATTGAACAGAAACTTTAACCCTTTTTTTCTTTATGGAACATAAAGAACCGCAAGTGAATATCTTTGATTATTTTTAATGAATTTTTGAAACTTGTAACAGGTCTATCCGCGAGCCTCCTAATCCTCTTGGGGGAAAAAGTATTTCTTTAAATATTGTTGTATTGAAAACTTTCTCCCGAAGAAGACGCGGTTTATGTAAATGAAGGCTTATATTTAGGCATTAACTTTTTAGTTCGAGTGAGGGAGAAAGGTTAGAGTTAGATGATAGAAGTTAATGATTATAGCGCAAAGTAATGGGAAGCTAGTCGAGAGCGGCTCGACACTTAATTGCTTAATATTTAAAGATATGTTAATTGACAATTGAGCCAATTAGTTATAATTGAATAATATCGACCGGAGGTTGGATTGTTGAGAAAGGAATTACGGTAATTCAGACCGTAAGTATTCAAAGAGAGTGTAAAACGTAAGTTAATTGAATCTTAGCAATTATTAAATCTATCTTCTACCTTGCTTTTGCTCCTCAACTTAACTAAAGGTACCTTTCCTACCGTGGGTTGTAGATGTTTAGTAAAGAATAATAAATTAGAATTGTTCTGACTAAGGCTGATCTTTATTTTAATTCCCAAACACTAATGAACGAGGCGACCCGTTCATTACAAAGTATAATCATATTTTTCAGACACTCTATATATAACAAAAATTTTCATTCATTCGATGTCGGATTTATCTATAAAAAAAAAAAAGAGAATAATGTATCCATAAGTGTTACAAAAAAAAAAAGCACTGCCAAACTGTTAACATAGATGTATTATTAACTAAGATAGAAAATATCCACGTATTTCAAATTCAGTAAACTTTACAGTTTACAGCCACATCGAAGTTTTTAATTATTAATTGAAACAAGCAGAAGATGACGAGGGCATTTACTTAATTACCCACTTTGAAGTTGTTTTGTGGGTAAATGTTTTCTCGTATTACTCAATTTCGTTGCATTCAAACTTGGATAAAAGCAAACATTGCTTCAGTGCTTCTTCCAAATAGAAACTTGCTCTACCATTAAATTCAAGACTTTGTAGGGTAATGTAATTACTTCAGTGAGTAATGCATTAAGGTTTTTATTATGTTTTAAAGAAAACTATCAGGAGAGTGTTTTAGTGAATTTGATTAAACAAGTTTCTACTACAAGAACTTTTCTTACTTTTAAAAATGTGCTTAGTTCGTTTTTCTTCTGGAATTCTTTTTGCTAGAGAATTTCTTATTTTCTTTAGACTGTTGGTTATTTACTGCCTTTGTACTTTCAAAGTGTTAATTCTCCGCGTGTAATATTCCCAATATTCGGAAATATCGTTTTCTTTCCTAAGATTTGCAGTATTTTAGGAGAGAGAAAATATAATTTTTTTTATTTTTAATTTGTGTCCGATAATCTTTCTATTTTGTCGGAATAAGATTAATAAGTTTGATAAACACAATAACATATCAAGTTATTGACATATCAAATGTCACGTTTTATTATTTACGTATTTTTACTTATCACGAATTTCTTTTAATAATTCTTAAACCATAAATAATAAATATAAAATACATATTGAATTTCGACAATAAATTACTTTGTTTTCGTATGATTTCTTTCTATTGAAATAAATTTTTAAATTCATTTGTAGAAGCGGGACACATTTTCTGTTTAAATCTTTCTTCGCGTAACAAAGAGGAATAGAATGTGACCGAGGTAACCTCGTGGTTATAGTCACTCGTGGTGGGAGTGTCGCGGGTTCGAGTCCCGGGCTACTGAAGACCCGCCGTGTGAAGGAGGGCCTATGTACGTTAAATCTGTCGAGGTTAAATGCCCACCCTTTGGTGTAATGTGGTATAGGGTTTGCATCCCCGGGATCCCGGTAGTTTTTATCAAATCCCGGGATTAAAAGAACTAATCCCGGGATTTAATTTTTGTCTGAATTTATATTTTGAAATTTTTTCCCCGAAGTATTGTGAATCTGGTATTACATTTAATGTATCTTATTTACTTTTTGTACTGTATACGTTTGATGTCAGTTTCCTTACGTGTTGAACCTTGGAGGGTTCGAGATGGGTGTGTATGTTAAACCGTGAAATTTGATGTGTTTTCTCTTATTTTCTTCTTTAACTTTCTCCCTATCACGAGTGGGGACAGAAAACGCTCCCATCCTCAGGATGTCCGGTGTTCAGCTAACTTGGACAGAGGCAATTAGAATTTTTGGAAGATACGTAGTAGGGTTTTCAGCCCCGGGATTTAATTTTTGTCTAAATTATATTTAAAAAAATTTCTCATAAAAGTTTTCTAAGAATTTTAATTTTTCAAAAAATTATATTTTGCTTATGAAATATGTACGTAGAATTTTTTTGGGCAATTATAAGTGTGCTATATGTAAAAAAAAAATATATGCGCAGCTCTCATTTCTCGTATGGGAGAATATCGCATAGATCTAAGTGGCTCACTGCAATGTTTACACAATAATATAAGCAACATCTCAAGAATACATTTTGTCACAGTTCCTTCTTCAGTTAAATGCCGTTAATAGCGGACCTGCTTGGAAGACTTGACTTCAAATCCCATTGCATTACTAACAGCTCATGCAATTGGATCTTCAATTTCAAATGAGGTACACTTGAAATTGATTCACATTCTGATTCAATAACTGGATCATTTTATATAAAAAATCCATTAAGTGTAGCAGAAGAACTAAATAAAGTTATCAAAGAGGTATATGCACCAAAGCTGTCTATTAGATTTGAGACACTGTCATCGAGAATTCAAAAAGAAATCTCTTTTTTGAAAATAGAGGGAGACGTGGTGACCACCTGAAAGGAACATACTCCTATTTAATGATAATAATACCTACTTGTAAAGAATCCGAACGTTCATTTTCTTCAGAAGGACAATATGTAACAAAAATAAGCTGTTTCAACGATGAAACTCTGGAGGAGCTGTGTTTTATAATAGTCTAAGAGCTAGCAACGTTTTCGAGAGAGAATTTTAGAAAAGCTCATTCTTTAATATATCTTTCTCTACGTCCTTCCGAACAGCGTGCGGGCTATCTGGCTGCCAGTAAACGTTGCGTTTATTAATGCGCATCATACATTTACAGGAAAAAATATTGATTTTTTAAATTACTTTAGAAATAAATCTTTCTTTTTCACTAAATTTAAAATGTTATTAACAACATGAATTTATTAATGCCAGACATTTTTGGAGTTGAAAATAATGTGCCAGATGCTATTTTTTATTAAAAAAAATAATTAATTTCAAACCATTTTAGAATGTCTAACTCTAATATTACTTTATTTATACATAAATAAGTACAAATTTAATTTTTGCCAGACATTAATTCGGTTGCGTTCTTAATAGCCAGGCCGATTTATTGGTGTAGTATACCGCGGTGTTCTGAGAGAGACAGTGACAAAGTAGGTAGGCGGAAGACAGACAGGATTACGTTACACTATTGAAAGTATTCGAAAAACTTTATTTTTATGTCTTAGATGATGAATATAATAAAAAATTAGTATTTAAATTATTTAAATAATAATAAATAGTTGATTAAGGGGGTTCACCCATGTGACGTCCTGTTTTTTAAGCATTCTTAGACAATTTTTTTTTTCACGAGCAGTAAAAAGATAGAACTTTAAATTTTTCATCATTTGTTTATATGTATTTTAAGAGTACGTATATACATGTTTAGCTAAAAATATCCAATAGAACGCGAGTTATAGCACTCTGAACACACCCTCCTCGAAAAAATGAACACTCACTTCCTCCGCGATTCCGGCTGATTGACTTATTTTAAATAAAAAAAACTAACGGCGTTTTAATTCATGAGCTTAAAGGTACAGAATGGACTATACTCAATTGAAAATATCAAAAATTGGATTTTTGGTAGAACTCTGAAGAAAAAGTTTCGAATTTCATGGGGTTTTTTGTTATGTTTTTATTTTAAAAAATAGAAATATTTTAAATTTTGGAATGATCGTAGTCCATTTTATACCTATATATGTGCTGAGTCTACCCTATAAATTTGAAGTTTTTCGGTCAAACCGTTCTTGAGATATGATGGAGGAAAGTTTGAAAAACACAGTTTTGAGAAAAATGTGTTTAAAGTTTCAAGTGTGATTAAAACACAATGAAAATTTTAGCTTAGCGCTAGGAGCAGCTGCTTTCTCATAACACCTGCTTCTTTAAATTAGTAATTATTTTAAATATTTTATTTTGGACTTTTCGATGTGCTCGCGCCCCACTTTGCCCCCCCCCCCAATAGGCACACTCCACAGATTGAGAAACGCTGGGTTAGAACATAAATATTTTTTTCACATACTTTTTTTTTTAATTTCCATTTTCAGAAAAACTAGTCAATTGTTTATATTATGGTAAGATATCTCCGACGCAACGATTTCGCTTTTATAGGTTTGTAAATTAATATTTTCGTCGCCAAATCTAGAAATGGGATCTGGAATTAGTTGCCAAATCTGGAAATGCTATATGGAATTGGTCACCAAATCTGGAATAGGTATATAGTCTGTGTGATTATTTTAATCTTCGTGAGAGCATCATAATGGCTAATAAAATGAAATGTGTTTTTTGCAATGGTTAAAATGAAAAAATAACTTTTGTAGAAGAAAAGTTTAAAAAATGTAAAGAAGTTTTATGTGTACGTGTTAATTTTAACTAATATAACAACATTAAGTTACCGGAGGAAATTAATACTACCGACTTACAGTTCTTTTACAGCCTTAATGGCTAAATATCGTAATATATGTGACAATAATTCTATTTCATTAACAAATCTTCCTATTTCATCGAGTTCTACGCAGTTATTGCCAGATACTCCAGTGGCTGAACGTGCGACAGTGTTTCATAGCGTTGAAACTTCCAATTTATCAATTACAGACCTTCCTAGTGCATCTAGTTCTACAATGTTATTGCCAAATTCTCGAGTAGGTGTGAGTGAAACAGTCGTATTTGATTATGAGAGCTCAAGTTTAGCAGAAGACATTCCTAGCACATCAAATTCTACTGCGCTGTTACCAAATGCTCTAATTGACGTGAGTGTGAGTGAAGATCGCGAATAAAGAAACACAAGTGTTGATAACAAAAGAATTTGCTTTTTCTGTGGAAAAGATCGAAAGCAAATTAAAGGTAAACAACAAAGTTTACATTCTTCCAATGATGCCAAAGTATATGACAAAATAACAGAATGGGTTACAAAATTCCAAAATCAAGAGTTATTACAAACAATTAATAATCTAAAAAACTCAAATGCTCCAATTTTTTATCACCATTTGTGTGAAGTGGGATATTTCAATGACTACAAAAAAATTACTGCTGATACTGCATGCACTTCCTGGCATAGTGTACGAGATATTCATAAGAATATTTTTGATAAAATTATGTCAATTATTGAAGAAGATGTAGTTAAAAAAGAAATTATTTGTTATTAGCTTCCCTTTGTGACATATATAATAGCGAATTACAAGAAGAGTTAATACATCAACCTCAAGCAAATGTAAGTTTAATGACAAATCATCATCTTGAAAAAAAAATAGTAAAACAATTCAAGCAAATTAAGATTGTAATGGAAAAGAAAAGTTATTATGCATAAAAATAGTAACCTATTGGAACAAGAAGATCTGAAAACACTTGAAGAGGATGATCTTATTGATAAAGTTGCGCTCATTCTACGAAGTACTATTTTAAAAATGGATAAAACAACATTACCTGCCCGTAATGAAGATGGAAGATTTGATTAATGGTGAGTGTACCATTCCAGAAAAACTAGATCGCTTTTTCAAAGCATTAATTGGAGGTAAAGATATTCGTCTCAGAGATGGAGTCAATTGTCATAGATTAAGCAACTCATTGGCTTCTGATGCTATTTATTGTGTAAGTAATGGTATTGTTAAGCCATCAAAGCACATAACTCTGGGTATGACCGTGAAAAGTCTTACAAGTAGTCGAAAAATAATTAATATTTTAAATCGACTTGGACATTGTTGTAGCTACAATACGCTGGAAGAACTGGAAACTGAAGCTACGATCTCATCTGTAAACCGTTCTCAAATTTGCCCTCCTGGCATCATTCAGAGTCCGTCATTATAAACAGGTGTAGCATTCGATAATTTTGATAGATACGTTGATACTTTAACTGGAAAGGACACTTTACATGACACCGTAGAAATAATTTACCAAAATGTAAGTGATGATTATGATATTGAATTAAATTCAAGTAATATAAGTGGAAATCTTGATATACCGCTTCCACCAACAAAAAGAAGACGGACTTTTAACGAGGAAACTCCAGAACTACCGTCGTTTAGTCATCGATTGCAAATGTTAGAAAATTTAACACCAGCTGAAGACAATGAACCAACTCTGCCTGCAAATTTACCTTTGATAGAAACAATAGATCTGTTATATTTATTTTCACACTTCTTGCATGTGCCAAATACTCCAATGTGGACAGGTTTTAATTCTAAAATCATTAAAGATACTAGTCCCAAACAAAAAGTATCTTATCTTACACCTATTAATTTTTCATCAACAAATGTAGCGGTAGTTAAACATACAATGGAACAGGCCCCAAATTGTTGGAAAGGAATGTAATCAAACATACGTGCAAGTTACTTATGACCTGGCGATAGCTAAAATAGCATATAAAATCCAATCAACGTCAAAGCCACAGTTCAATAATCTTTTCATCCATCTTGGTTCATTCCATTTAATGATGGCTTTCTTTAAAGCCATAGGAGTTTTTATAAATGAGTGTGGTCTATTTCATATGATGATTGAGAGTAATAGTATTGCTTCTGGATCAGTGAACGGTATAATTGAAGGTAAACATTTTAATCGTTGCAAACGTCTGCACCCGTTGATGGCTCTTGACTTGCAAATGTTACATTTTAATCAATTTTTGAAGATGGACAATACTGAATACAATTTCCTGAAGGAACAAGTTATGGACGATCTCCTTCATTATCAGGAAGTTATAGATTCTCATTCATCTATGACAATAGAATTGCCTAATAATGTATTATCGAGAGTATTATCTGCATATCAAAAATTCGTAGAAGAAACAAGACAAAGTGAGCATGGCAAAACGGCTCAATTCTATTTGATTTACATCCAGCTCGTAAACTATTATATTACTCTGTCAAGAAGCATACGCATGGGAGATTTTTAAATGTTCAAATATGTTATTCCAAAAATAACCAATTTATTTTTCGCAGTAAATCAACCGAATTATGCTCGATGGTGTGTTAAATATTTAGACAATTTAAATAAAGTAGATGAAACACATCCGGGACTAAAAAATGATTTCATGAATGGATATTTTGGAATAAAAAGAACCGACAAACCATTCTCGAGGATACCAATTGATCTTACATTGGAGCAGACTATCAATGCCGAAGCGGCTAGACGTCTCAGTGGTATTGCACATTTTACTAATTCAATAGCTGCCCGTCAACGCTGGACCAAAAGTCACAGCATTATAGCAGCTATAATCTCCCACGTTCTCGATGTTTGTGGATTGAAGCAATTACAAGACGTGTCTGCGGATTTGCAACCAAATCTAATCAAAATTTATGGCAAACAAATCGCTGATTTCATTGAAATTTTTGAGAAGAATATTAATCCATTTGATGAAAGAGAGTTTAGACAAAGATAGTTTATATATATATATATATATATATATATAAACATTGCAACTGCCAAGCCTGTACCTCAAAATGTAGCGAACTTTTTGCTGAACATTGAGAAAAATGGCGAAGATTTACGGAAACAGTTTATTACTGAATGTGCTGAAGATCAGGACAGATTTGATAAGCCAATAAAAAAAATTAAGTGCTTAATTTTGCTGGTGCTCCAAAGAAGAAAAAAATAACTCTTGGTAACAAAGTTATTGAGCTAAGAATGCAACGAGATTTGTTTGGTCGACTCTTAGGGATATCTATGACCAACAAAGTCGATATTGAAAAAGTACTGGGATTTCCACTAACGCCGATACCAACATCAATATGTCATGCAGATGGTAGTATTTGTAAAACAGATAAAGCACAATTAATTAAAGTTTTCGAGAAAACACACAGTTAGCAAGGCCAATCAGCAATCCTTATTTTTTGATATTAGCATTTTAGACGGTTTCTTCATGCTACACCTGATGAAAGATGTACCTCAAACTTTCGATGGCATATCAAAAAAATTCATTAGAATGATTTCACAGTTTAAATAATCTCGCATTGACGTTGTGTTTGATCGGTATTTCACACCTTCCATAAAAGATTGTGAGCGTTTACGTCGCAACGAAACAACCAGTACAATTTCCATTGGACCTAATCAAATTCGGCCTCATAATTTTGCTGGCGAACTCAAAAATACTCAGTTCAAGGAAGCTCTCGTAAAATTTTTGATTGATCATTGGGCTAACGATAACATGTTTCCTTTTATTGGGAATAAAACTATTTATCTAAGCTTCGATAAGTGCTATTCGTATCGTGTTGTAAATAACCAAGTTATTAGAAATATTCAAGAATCTTATCATGTGAAAAACATGAAGAAGCTGATATTTGAATTATATATAATATTTGCCAGATAAGCGTTGACGCTCAAGTTGTTGTACGCTGCTCAGACTCCGATATTCTGATTACACTTCTGGGGAATATGGATAATCTGAATGCATCTTTGAAGTTTTGGATCCAATGGGGCGTAGGAAACCATGAACGCGCGTCTTATAAGCATCAATGATTTATACCAAGGTCTTGGTATTTCTTTATCGAAAGCTCTACCATATTTCCACGCAATAACAGGATGCGATTATACCCCAGCATTTTTTTGGAAAGGTAAACTAAGACCCTTCAAACTGCTCGAAAAATCTGTCGAATATCAGTTAGCATGTCAAGAGATTATAACTGACAATAAAGATAAACTTGAACGTACATTTGCCACATTGGAAAAATTTATGTCACATGTATGGGGTGACTAACTCTTCAAATGTTAATGATGTCCGCTTCTATCTATTTTCGAAAGCGTATCAATAAAAAAAAAAACCCGATGATAATTTCGAAAAGAAATGTCGAAGTTTCGATTCATCCAGCTTACCACCATGTAAAGCTGAATTATATCAGCATTTATTCCGAGTGCGGTGTGTGACAAAGTTTTGGAGAAATGCTCATTTAAAAAGTCCATCATCTTTATCGCCTTTAGCTTCCGGGTGGATCATCAATGATGATAAATATGATTTCGTTTGGTTTGCTGGGGAGCAGTTTCCATCATCAGTGGCTGACATTATCATAAAAAGTAAAGTATTATTTATAATATAATAAATCAAAAGAGTAAATTATTATTTAGACCATGATAACCTAATAATGAATTTTTTTTTTTTGCTCCAGAACCAACACTACTAGAAAACCAAAACAAAACGCTAGATGATGATAATGATGATTGTGATATTGATAATAATGGGAGCAGTGATGATGATGACGACTATGGAGATGCATCAGTTTTTTGTGACACTATTACGGAATGAAAACACATATTTCAGGGGAAAATAGATTCTGATTACCTAAACATAATATGTATAAATAGTAATGAGAATTTTGTTATTGTATCAATGGCAATTTTTTCTCTATCTTTTATAAAATCATTTTATTCAATTACAATAAAATTTATGATATTTAAAAAACTATATTTTCTTTTTTGTTTCCTTTGTTTAATTAAAGATTTTTTTTTTCATTTCTCCTGATCAGTTGACTAATAGTAGGAAATTTACTCAAAGCTCTTTGGTCTGTATTCCTCATGAATCAGCGGACATTAAAAATTTATCTAACATACATTTTGGACTCCTTCTAAAAAGAATTCTATTCTCAGAGTCCTTGCTGCTTGTCCACATAAAGGAGAGGCGTAGGTTAGGGCAAATTTTAAAATCAGTGAGTTAATCCAGGAGTGGTTACTGAGTCACCCCAGGCTGACGAAATATTTAAGGGGATCCACCCATGCGATGGGTTCAAGAAATCGAAAAAAAAATTTTCTTCAAAAATTTCTTTTTTAACATGTCTACAATAGGGTGGTAAAGTAATTTTTTTTAAATTTCGAAGTCGTTATAAAGAAGCAGGTGTTATAAAAGCAGCTGTTCCTAGCACTAAGTTAAAATTTTCATTGTGTTTTAATCGGACTTGAAACTTTAAACACGTTTTTCTCAAAACTGTGTTTTTCCAAATTTTTCTCCATCATATCTCAAGAATGATTTGACCGAAAAACTTCAAATTTATAAGGTAGACTCGGCACATATATACGTACCAAATGCACTACGATCATTCCAAAATTCAAAATATTTCTATTTTTTATAATAAAAACATAACAAAAAAACCCCCATGAAACTCGAGATTTTTTCTTCAGAGTTCTACCAAAAATCCAATTTTTGATATTTTCAATTGAGTATAGTCTATTCTGTGCATTTAAGCTTATAAATTAAAACGCCGTTAGTTTTTTTTAAATTTAAAATAAGTCAATCAGCCGAAATCGTGGAGGAAGTGAGTGTTCATTTTTTCGAGGAGGGTGTGTTCAGAGTGCTATAACTCACGTTCTATTGGATATTTTTAGCTAAACATGCATATGCATACTCTTAAAATACATATAAATAAATGATGAAAAATTTAAAGTTCTGTCTTTTTACTGGTCGTCAAAAAAAATATTCTCTAAGAATACTTAAACAGGACGTCACATGGGTGAACCCTCATAATCAACTATTTATTATTATTTAAATAATTTAAATATTTATTTTTTATTATACTCATCATTGAAGACATAAAAATAAAGTTTTTGGAATACTTTAAATAGTGTAAAGTAATCCTGTCTGTCTTCCGCCTACCTACTTTGTCACTGTCTCTCTCGTAACACCGCGGTATACTACACCAATAAATCGGCCTGGCTATTAAGAACGCAACCGAATTAATGTCTGGTAAATTAAATTTGTACTTATTTATGTATAAATAAAGTAATATTAAAGTTAGACATTCTAAAATGGTTTGAAATTAATTATTTTTTTTAAATAAAAAATAGCATCTGGCACATTATTTTCAACACCAAAAATGCCTGGCATTAATAAATTCATGTTAATAACATTTTAAATTTAGTGAAAAAGAAAGATTTCTTTCTAAAATAATTTAAAAAATCAATATTTTTTCCTGTAAATATATGATGCGCATTAATAAACGCAACGTTTACTGGCAGCCAGATAGCCCGCACGCTGTTCAGAAGGACGCAGAGAAAGATATATTAAAGAATCAGCTTTTCTAAAATTCTTGTTTTTCTGACGTTGCTAGCTCTCGTACTATAAGCTTATTTACAAAAACACAAGAAATAAATAAATGCTTTTTTTATGTAATATTTTTATTTGTTTTTTTATGATGATTTAATTTTTTCATTTCATTAAAATATTAAATCAATTTTTAATTATATTTTCAATTTTATTATGCAATTTCAACTATGCTAATATGTAAGTATTTTTATTAAATAGCTCAATCCTAATCCCGTGATTTGGATAATGTGATCCCGAAATCCCGGGATTAAAAATATGACACGGGATTGCAAACCCTAGTGTGGTAGTTAGGAGAGGGGGTGCTAGCTCAGGTGTCGTCCTCTTCACTTGACCGTAGCTGAAATTTACGAGGTCCATCGCCAATAGCCCTCGTGTTGCTTTACAGAGTGACGTTAATCTAACTCTCACTCTCTAATACAGTGCTGTCCAACCTATTTATCGCCGCGGACAGGTCAAAGTTTGATAATTTTACCGCGGCCCTCGCTGGTGATGTTGATTGTTTATATTTTGGATTGGTTTTGAATTTTATAATTTTAATTTAATTGTATTTAAACATGCCTTCAGAATTACAGTTATACCAAAAATGAATTTATATTTTTTGGTGGGAATCACTTTATATTCCATGTTAAATCACTTTATAATTTAACATGGAATATAAAATGATTTCCATGGAAAGTCGCATAAACCCGTGAGAAATACACCACAGTAAATAAAATGGAAATTATTTGATGTTCTTTGTGCAGCCCGGTATCATTTGATCCAAGAATCTGTACCAGCACGGGGGTTGGGAACCACTGTTCTAAAGAATAGGATCCAATATTCGAACATTTTTTAAGTAAATAAAGGATAGAACATTAATATATTCTGACTTAATTACCCCATGTGGAAAAGAGAAGCATGTTTTTTTTATAATTATTTTTACCTGTATTGACGCATTTTTTTCTGGTGTAAAATGTGTTCTCCATTTTAAGTTTCCTATACCGTAATGCTAAATAAATTTTCACTTAGAGGAAAAAAGTTTAAAGGAAAAATTACTTATAGCATTTTTTGGAATTAAAATCATTACAAATATATCATATGAAAACATCAATGAACTATATATACACAATTTTGAAAGTTTTCATGAAATTTAAGAATTTCTAAATTTCACATTTCTGTCTAAAAATGTGTTCTGCGTTTAGTTCCAAGTTCTTTTACATTTGTCGCTCTTAATTTTTTTTTTTAGTAGCCCGAATTTCATAACATTTTATTTTTCTTTGTACAAATTTTATGTGGATACAATCGTGTGTTATATACACTCATGTCCATAAATTAAGGATAATGAAGTTCAGGCAAAGAAAGAGACGGAAGCAAAACAAATTTGACTTATTTGTAAAGTCAAGAGGTAAAGAGCAAAAAAGATGCTATATGTTTGACATAATTAATAAAAATTGCTATTTTTACTCCCTGGAGTAAATTTCAAAAAAGAACCCATTTACAAAAAACAGTATAACATGGTTAGTATGATGGTTAATACGGAGTATGTCTCCCGGACGATTCAATACAGGCCTTACAACGCCTACGCATGCTGAGTATCAAATTATCAATCTGATCTTGGGGAATATTACACCACTCAATCAAGCAATGCCCTCCGAAGTTCCGGTAGACAAGTGGGAAGGGGTTGACGGGCTGCAATTCGTCGGCCAAGCATATCCCACACATGCTCTATTGGATTCAAGTCCGGTGAGTATGCTGGCCAATCCATACGGGTGATATCCTCCGATTGAAGGCATTCGTCTACAATGTTTGCACGGTGAGGACGGGCGTTGTCATCCATAAACAGAAATTCAGCACCCTTGGCGCCCCGAAACAAACGTACATGTTGTTCCAGAATGACATCCCGATAGATGTGACCTGTCATCGTTACACTCTGGACATGCAGGTCAGTTCTGGAACCAAGAATAATTCCTCCCCAAACGAGCCATCCTGCACCACCGTAACGGTGTCTTTTAATGGTGTTCTCTTGGTGGTAACGGGTACCTGGCGCTCTCCATATGAAAGTCCGGACAGAATCAGACTGCAAACTAAACCTGGACTCGTCGGAAAACTTCACACAAAACCACTGTTGCGGTGTCCACAATGCATGCTCTCTACTCTTAATCGCAGGTGACAGTAAGTTGCGGTAAGGGGAACACATCTGACAGGCCTACGAGCATATAGACCAATGTGTCCTAAGCGTCTGTACACGGTCTGCCTTGAAACTGTAGTACCGGTAGCCGAAGAGAGCTGACGAGATAGGTCTGATGCTGTGCTCCGTCTGTTTCTTTTGGCAGTAACTGCCAAATACCGGTCCTCATTCGGCGTTGTAATTCGGGGGTGACCTATGCTGTAACATCTACTCACATTACCATCCTCTTGGAATCGTTGCCAAAGCCTGGAGATGACACTCTGGGCAATTCCAAGTTCCTCGGATACTTCCAGCTGGGTACGTCCACATTCCAGTCGTCCGATAATTCTACCACATAAAAAATCATCCAAATGCTTTCTTTGTGCCATAACTACGCGGTTATTGCACTGAAAGGCTTTTAAAGCGCTTGTGAACAATTTTACTTCTTTGCCACCACTCCTTATATACCCCTCTCTTACACTCTCGTCATTGTGACGTACTATCCGCGGCATCTGGGGGTTTCCTGTAATTTGCATATTATTCTTCAAGATGTGTGTGATAATTCTACATGTGAAATTTTTATTTTAAAGTTCAATTTCTGTGTAATTCTGAATTATCCTTAATTTATGGACATGATTGTAATATAAGTCGTCTGTGATATTTGTGTTATTAGAGATTTAAGAAAAGGTTTTTTTTTTTACTTTATTTATTTTATTTTTATTAACACTCTTTTATAAGCTTCACTTGTATGTAACGGAATCTTTGAACTTGATTTTTACCCGCTTTAAAAGGTCAGATTCATTCGAAATTTTGTACACTTGTCAAGGACCGATGACAATACAATAATTTCATAATTTTGTTTGATTGTCCTGATCAGGAATAAACATTTCCAGATTTTGCGACTAATTCCATATGCTATTTCTAGATTTGGCGACTAATTCCATATGCTATTTCCAGATTTGGCGACTGATTCTAGATCCCGTTTCCAGATTTGGCGGGCCGCGGTGGCCGAGTGGTCTAGACATCGGATCATGGCTAGCGTGTCATGAGTTCGATCCTAGTACCACTAAAGATCCGCCGTGTAGGGGAGCGATGCACGTTAAATCTGTCGAGAGCTCAAACGTCCTCCCGTTGGTGTGGTGTGGTAGTTAGGAGAGGGGGGTGCCAGCTCAGGTGTCGTCTGCGTCACTTGACCATGGTTCAAAATGACGCGGACCGTCGCCAAAAGCCCCCGTGTTGCTAATCAGTGCGACGTTAATATTCTCTCACTCACTCACTCCAGATTTGGCGGCTAAAAGATTAAGTTACAACCTTAAAAGCAAGAAAATGTGATTTCGCAATTTCTTACCATAATATAAATAATTTTCTAGTTTTTCTAAAAATGGAAATTTAGAAAAAAAAAATAAAGACTCGTGCATGTGAAAAAAAATATTTTTTAACTGCTAAACTCAGACATGAAGTCTGTTTTTCCAAATTCTTTTGTCGGATCTGTGAAATGAAACATCCTTCATTTTACGAAAGCAGCTGAGAATTGATTCAGAGGTGACATACACCGGATTAATGTAAGTTTCAAAGAGAGCTCTTTTGAATGAAAAATATCATTGACTTTACATCTTCTTTCACATGAAATATATGAAAGTTAGCTCTTCCTGATTTCCTTCACTTGGCTAATCCTACATTTTGCAAACCAGGCCGCGTCGACGCACTGATAGGATGCCAATGGGTATTTCAGATTCAAAAAAATGACGCATTGAAGATGAATTCATCAATGAACATATGATAGTTTAAAAAACTAAAAAGACACGTTTTTATTGTAAATCGAACTAAAAAGTAAAAAAAGAATTCTTTATATAAGAATAAAATGATTAAAGAGAAAATGAATGTCATTGGGGTAAAAGCGTGGGGTGCTTTGTACTACATTTTTACACTTACTCAGCATTTCGGAATAGAACTAGTAAGAAATTATAACAATTGACATAGAGCAAGCACCCCACGCTTTTACCCCAATGACATTAATTTTCTCCTTAATCATTTTATTCTTGTATTAGGAATTATTTTTTTTTACTTTATAGTTCGATTAACCATAAAAGCGTATTTTTTGTTTTTTAACTATAATTTATTTTTGTTGTTGTATTGAGAATAATACTTTTCATTTTATACTATTAAATTTTATCAAAAGTGGGAAATGATTTTTTTTCCTTTAAAGGAAGGAGGAATTCGTGCATTTCAAAAAGGATTATACTGTTTTACAGATTAAATGATTTGAGAGGATTTTTCATAAACTTTTTTAAAGTTAAAGAATTAAGATTTCATGAATACAAAAAGATGAGTTTTATTCCGTTCTTCATTTCTTGCATCTTCGCAGAATTTTTTTTGCTTCGGTTTTTCTGATCACTATTCTTAGTTTCATGCTCTGTAAATTTTTCATTTGTAATGTTTTTCCTGTATGGCAGTTTTTTAAAAAAAATGATTATTGTAAGTGGTTGGTAATAAAGAATTACTGATGTTTTAATAGAAAGTTTATTAATTTCTAAAAATGTTTTATCATTTCCTACTATTAGTTTACTCTATCCCTATATATATCTTGTTCAAATTTTCAATCATTAATTACTTTCTATTCTTCCATTCAAGTGCAACTATATTTTTTAAACTTGTAGTGGATGCCACTTGATGTTAATACAGTTTTTTCAAATATTAATTCATTAATTAAATTAAAAATGAATAAATAGTAAACAAAAATAATAGTCCAACAGCATATATAGAAAGGAAAATCGGTCGTTGTGTCCCTGTAGCGCAATGAATAGCGAATTGGACTTCTAATCCAAAGGTCATGGGTTTGAATCCCACTTGGGATGGCTGAATTTTTGAGAATGTGATTTCTTCTTTACTATACTATTTTATTAAAATAATTAAATTTGATGAATGAATAAATAGTTACAAAAAAATAGTCCTGCACGATATATAGAATGGAAAATTGAAAAGAAAATCGCTTTTTATTTTGTCACTTAATCTTGTGATTCTGTCATATGTATATGCATATTTATATTAATTGTAACTATTTAATAAAAAGTAACTAAAATAAAATTTTTCTTTGTCGACCTAAGTAGGAATTGACTTAATTTTTTTCTATTACTTGTTAAATATAAATCTACTTAAATTCATGTTGATACTTCGGAAATCTGTCTATTGTGAGCGCCATGAGGTGGTTGACTCTACTGAAGGATTCAAGTATCATGATTTGATTTGAATTATGTCGCACTCTGAAGCAACGAGGGCTATGGGCAACGAACTTCGTAATTTTAAACCATGCTCAAGTTCCAGTATTTTATATGTAGTTATGAAATTATGTATCTGCTCCAGAACACTATTCTAATGAAGGATTAAAGAGATCATGCATGTGCTGTGACGATTGTTTTATTTCTTAATGTGTTATTTTTATAGGTTAAACATTAATTTTATTTAGGAAAAAAATGCTCACAGATCCACATCGGGGAAAATTCAATGAGTTTAAAATCTTAATGATATCCGAGATTTTGAATCGTTAACAGGAATCACACATTAGATAAATCACCCTAGTTCATATTTCCTGGTCCAGAAATGCATCCTTTCTAAATATTACTGTACAGAAATAAACAAAAAACTTTCATTACTAAGATAAAAAAAAAAAAATGTTTACTGCTCAAGTTAGTTTTTGGATTAACAAGGGGAGAACACGACTAAGGAAATTCATTTGGGGACGAGACTTAGTGTAATAGTAGTACTTCTTTAGGGTGTACAGCTTTCAATGTATTAGCGCCGAATGGCCAGTCAATTTGAAGAAAAAAGCCTTCGAAATTCATGCTTAGCGTATATGCAATTAAATTTTCATGAACGGTAGAAACGCAGTGGCATAGATGATAGCGTACCTGCTTACTACCTGACCGGCCAAGGTTCGAGTCACGCAATCAGTTTTTTTTTCTCAATTCACTTAATTATTTTTACAATTAAATTTATTTAAAAGCGATTTATTGGATACTTTTTTAACTATAAAATTGTTGTGACTTAAAGTCAACCCTTACACTACTACACTGCGAGAAACGATTTTCAAAACTGAGAGCAAACAACTCACACACTTTTGAGTACTTCACATTCTCAAAATAGCTCCGATGCACGCGTACTCAAATTTGAGAATCGCATATTCTCATATTGAGCAACAAGTACATTCTCATTTTTGAACCTGTTACGGGATCAAATTTTTGAGAACGAAAGATCAAAATGAGTATATAATGCACTCATATTTGAATATGTTAATGTATCAAATATGAGTTTAAAACAATAAAATGAGTTTGTATAGCATTTATTTTCGATACTGTTGTATCTAATATAAATTTTTAGCAGAAAAATATTTATTAACCCAAATCTTAAGGGATTTAAAAATGTGATACCTGAGTTGTAAATTTTCACTTTCTTCATCTTACGTATTATTTTATTTTCATTTCATGAAATTTTTACACTTGACTTCGAAATCAAAATTCATTTTACATTTATTGTGTGTAACAAAAAGGTACTCACGTATTATCGCGAAAGTGCCTAAGTTAAAGATAACTCGCCAAATTGGCAGTAATGATTTCGCATGTGTCCTACGCGCTGAATTAGCAACCATGTACTTCGTTTTATATAATGTCGCCAATACGGTGGCGACAATACGCAAGTATCAACAAAAATATTACTTTTCGAGAAAAAAATGCAACTATCATTTGATCACAAACTGCATGTCTTCGAACTTATACCACAAATATAAATCTTTGAAAACTGCAAAAATAAATTCAATGTAATAGTTAAACAAATGTGTATGCATTTTGAACTAGTTCCAGAAGCAATTTGGTTCATTATTTATATTTATGTTTCTCTCTCTCTCTAGAAGCATTATATTGTTTCCTTAAATTCATATACAAGCAGAAAATTAACTTTTATTTAAAAAAAATTCAGCCCTTCAATAATAAGTTATTAGAAATATCTAGGAACATAATGATAAATAACAGATTTTTCAAAGTAAAAATTTCAAAACAATGCCAGAAAGAAATAGCTTTTTTACATATTATGTAACCTGAAGAAAAAACCTTTTGACTAAACTAACACTCGTTAGGCCTAAGTGTGTAAGTACTCTTTATATCAATTGTTTTGTTTAAATAGAAACGCATCCATCCAGATGGAAATAAAGAAAATACATTGCTGTATTACAAATTAAGCTCGTTTTTTTTTTTTAAATCAACTGATTTTACACTCTCCTTTCACCAAAGAAAACAAATATTATAGTTTTTAAGTTAATGTTTTTTAAAATTAAAATACTTAAAAATTTCAGTCCTTAGAAGAATTTAAAAACAACTAAAACAGTACATTTTTGCATTAACAAAACATTTAGTTTTTAACCAACTGGAAAGAGTTTTTATAGAAGTTTTCAGCACCCATTTAGAAGAAAAAATAACATCATAAGGACCAATAGAATCATAATTTAGCCATTTTACTGGGGGTACAGCATTTTATCTTCAATACCTTTTTTCAATTATTCACTGTTAACAAGAAAAATAAAACAAACCAAAATCATATTGTTGAAATATTTATTCTAGAAATTGTACATATACATACACACATTAAAAATAAACAAGAATATAAGTGAGATTTTTGAAACATGTGTTCTTCAATAAGTTATTTTTTTTATTGATTTTTTTTATAAACACTATCTAATCTATATTATAGTCAACTCCATCCTTATTTGTACAGAACAGCTGTTTTAATATAATATACATTGAATTATCATTTTAAGTATTGGTTCTAGTGTATAAAAGTACATAAATAAACAGTTTTATTATTTTTTTTTATTATCAAATCATGTCTTTGAGTTATGAAATGTGAGTGAAAATGCCTTTCAAACAGTGTTGTTTTAAATAAATTACATGTGAGTCATCTAAATTATTTACTGAAGAATTTATAAATAGCTGGTTCTGAGAGGAATTTTGAAATTTTCCTCATTAGAGTAAAATTTTTACAAATGTTGTTCATAATTATAGTTTTCTAAACGGCTATCTACAAAATTTAGCATAACACATGTAGTGTTATGCTAGCCCGTATGAGTATTTAGAACATGACGACTAAGTCTACAATGTGAAACCAATGGTCTTTGGCAGAAAGTGCAAAATGTATGAAATTCATAGATTAATTTTTATCCATAAAATATATACATATAAAAAAAAGAGAAATTCTGAACTATGTGCAAAATTTAAAATAATTTATGAGTGGAAATATTAAAAATGAAGATTTATGCTAACAAGCAGAAATGAAATTAATGCAAATTAAAAATAAAGCATTCATAATTTAGAAACAAGATAAAAGGTTTAAAAAATACAATTTTATAAATATTACACATGAAAAGGCATGTCTTTCTGAATTTCACATTTATAAAAACAACAGTTAAAAAAATACCACACATTGGAACAACAATATATACATATATATACAGGAACTAATTTGTTATCAGTACACTACACATTAAATATCTTTTAGAAGTGGTTTTGAAATCGCTGCAAATGAAATTTTGCCATCGGATAGTTTTCAATCAATGATGAGTCTCCCACTAAGAACTCAAAATGAAAATAATTTAAAAGAATGGCTTATTCCTGGCAGAAAAGGAATTGCATTAAGAAGCAAAAATGTAAGTAATTTTTTATAGAAAACAAATTAGAAAAATATGAGTGCCAGGATTTAAAGAAATAGAACACAAGGTATTTAGAAATGCCAAGAAAAGAAGCAGAAAAAAATAAAGAAATTGAAACTGGAAAAATAACTGCGTATAAAAGCGTGGGGTGCTCAATATTAATTGTTATAATTTCTTACTAGTTCTATTCCAAAACGCAGAGTTAGTGTAAAAATGTTGTACAAAGGCCCCCACGCTTTTACCACAATGACATTAATTTTCTTGTTAATCATTTTATTCTTATATTGAGGTTTTAGTTCGATAAAAGCGTGTTTTTTTTAAACTATATTTTAAATTTATGGGTCTTCATGTGTGTCAGACTGAACTGATTTCAGCACTTAGGTATTATCACAACAAATGCCAAATCTAATAATAACTCGCCTAGTTAGCAACTCCGATTGGTACTTGCGTCTTATTGCAACCTATTGGTGACATTATATGAAATGAAGGCCTTGGTTGCCAATTCAGCATGTACCACACATAGGAAATCGGGGTGGCCAACTCAGCAAGTTATTTAGAATTGGCGATAATATGCAAGTACCGTCCAATTTCTTGTGTGTTGTATGTGCTGAATTGGTAAACAGGTGTTTCATTTCATATTATGTCGCCAGTTGGTTGCGATAATACACAAGTACCAAGATTTCTTATGTTTTTCCACTTGTGTACAACATACCTGCAAACAGAAGTTTTTGTACCCAAGCTGTATTAATTTTTGGTACTTACATATTATTGCAACCATATTTGAGAAATTATATGTAATAACACATGGTTGTCAATCTGGCGCATACGACATATACAAAATTGGGGTCACCAACTTGGTGCGTTATCTTGAACATTGGCATTGTTGGGGTAATATGTATCGTAAAATCTGGTGTACAATGCACACTTTTAACACAAAAAATAAGATTGAATTTTACGTGTGCACATTATATGCCAGATATAAAAATAAGAGCTTTAAAAAAACGTGAGCATAGGAAAAAAATTAGATTTCTACATAGATTGAAATGTTGTTCATTTAAAAGAAATGGCGTTCCTTATGAACTTAAAAGGTTGCACTTCTAGATGTAAACTATTTTTTACTAAAGCTTAGAATAAATGACTTTCAAACTTTAAGAGCATGGCTCACATACCTCTCAGATTTCTTCATGAAAAAGGTGGTGCACATTATACAGCAAATAAACATAGAAATTAAAAAATTGCTACTTGAAAGTATAAGTGCATGTTATACGATGGTATGCATGATATGCCAGATTTTACGGTAAGAATATAATTTTTCTCTACCTTTCTTTAATGAGTAAAAGTATAAAATATATTAATATTGGATTAAATATAAAGAATCTGATATATATACTTCATTTATTTTCATCCAAATAAACAAAACACTATAGTCACAATAAAGGTGTATTATAAATCAGAAAATCAATATGTTGCGAATTAAAACTTACTTTGACTCAGCTTCTCTCTCTCTCTTTTTTAAATATCAATTGAATAAGATTTTTTAAATGGTCATAAGAGTATAGCCTTCTGCACTATGTTATAAGATGAATCCAATTTAAATAATGTAGACCAATTATTAATAATACAAAATATCCATTAAATATTAGCATGTAAAAATTTAATCTACTTTAATACTATATCCCAAACTGAAAATTAAAAAACATTCTTGAAATAGATTAAGTTCAATTTTACTAACTCTAATTTTGCCCATTCTGTTATTTTCAGTAAATTTTGATTCTTTCAATATTCGAAAATGAGGGTGAAAGGAATCATAAATAAATGTATTAAAATAGTTGACTCTTTTAAATAATTTCTTTATGAGACATTTTCCATACATTTACCAATAAGCTAAAAAAGTTCTTTAAAATTTACTAGAAATTAGTCTCTTAAAAAGATTAATAATTGAAAACAAAAATTTATTTTGTAGGCTTGCCTTTTTCAAGACATGCAAGCCATTTTAAAGTTCAATATAAAAATAAAACTAAAATTAATCAAATGTTGCAAAGGAATGCTTAAATTATTATTTGCCTATAAGCAAGTGCCCAAAAAATGAAACAATATGACTTATTATGAATCAAGTAAATTTCATCAAGATATGTGACTACCCAAAATTCACAGTTTTGGTGAAAATTTTCAAAATTACTTTTGTGTTTTTATTTTATAGCCTATACATTTCAGATTCCATAAAACACTCTATTTTTGTTTCTACGATATCTAGAAGCAAATTTATAGCATAATTAGTAAACTGGAATTGGAGTTAACAAAACCAGATGCTGATCCCTACACAAAATATTATTAAGATATTGAATTTAAATTTTCAGAGCATGTTTTATTTAGTTGTATCTGTGTTATGAATCAAAATCTAATCTCTGTGTATATACAGTGGACCCAAAAAGTGTTCGTACACTTGCAATTTTGTATAAGATTTATTGTTTCTGACTAATAAAAATTAGTATTTTGGAATTGTAAATTTTTTTATATCTGCAACTTGTTCTTGGTGGAATGACATAATTATTTTTTTAAAAATAGTATAACTATTATTTTTAAAAGTTAATAATCAAAAAGCTACTGAAAAATTATGCTTCTTAAGTCTTCGTACACTTAACAAATATCTCAACATAGCTTTAAATATTGTATTTCTTTCTTAATATAGAACTTAGTAGGATATCTTTTAGTGTCCACAACAACTTTTAAACGTCTTGGTATAGATTTAATCAGTTTTTTGTAATTTCTGCATCATCGCTTGGCACATCATTATCCTGTTAAAAAATGAAGTCGTCTGAAATATCCAAATTTTGAGAGGATAACTTAAAATTTCTCTTTAAAATATTTAAATAGAGCTCATAATTCTCAATACCATCAAAAATACCAAATTACCTAATCCTGAAGCCTATTTACACCCCCCCCCCGCAAGAACACCTCTGTGTTGAAGCATGGAGGTGGAGGAGCTCTTGTTCCTCATAAATAGCTCTAGCTCTAGTCAAATATTTTAAAGAGAAATTTTAAATTGTCTGTCCAAAATTTGATATTGAACACGACTTCATTTTTTAACAGGATAATGACGCCAAGCGTACTGCTCTCAATGTACACCGCTGGTGTCTTTATAACTGCCCCAAAATTTTGTGAAAACACCTCCTCAATCAATTTATTTGGCCTAGCAGAGCATATTTGGGGAGAACTAGATTTAAAATAAAAAGAAAACATGGACATATAAACACATAATGAGAAGTAAAAACAATCACAGAAGCATGGAGGTAAATCGATGCAGAAATTACAAAAAACTGATTAAATCTATACCAAGACGTTTAAAAGTTGTTGTGGACACTAAAAGATATCTTACTAAGTTCTAAATTAAGAAAGAAATACACAATATTTATATAAAGCTATGTTGATATTTTTGTTAAGTGTACGAAGACTTGTGGTGTAATTTTTCAGTAGCTTTTTAATTATTATTAATTTTTTAAAATAATAGTTATACTATTTTTAAAAAAATAAGTATGTCATTCCATTAAGAACAAGTTGCAGATATCATAAAAAATTACAATTTCTATACATTAATTTTTATTAGTCGAAATCATTAAATTTTATAGGAAACTGCAAGTGTACGAACACTTTTGGGGTTCACTGTATTTATGTACTTCATTGCATTTAAATGAAAAAAAAATGATTAATTTTTAAAAAAATCGAGTTTTTGCATAAAATTTGGCATATTTAAAAAACTTTTAAAAGTAATACAAATATTTTAATTCCTAATACATATAAAGATGTTCCATTATTTATGTACTGTATAAATATTATTTGAATACATTCATTAGAATTTTGTGTAAAAGAACCTAATTGCAATTTTTCATGAAAATTTTTATAATCTATAAAACTCTCCAGAAAACAGCAAAAGGGTTAAAAAATTAGTTAAACATGAAGCTAAAGAGAGTTTGAGCTATAAATATGGTGAGTTTAAAAAACGTACAACTAGTAGAACATTTTTCATATTGTATTTAAATCTTTAAAAGCATTGTCTGAGAAACTATGTTTTTTGGCTTCACGGTAAAGTTCACACAAATGGATTTCTTTTTAAGATATTGAATTGAAATTTTCAGAAAATTTTTATTTAATTTTATTTGTATTATAGACTATAATCTCTGTGTATGTAGTTATGCATTTAATTGCACATACAATTTGTAAGAAAAAACATGTTTTTTTTAAAAAAATTTGCAGATTTCAAAAATATTATAAATCTTATCGCTCTAGGCACAGATAATGATGTTATTTTTCTGCAGTTTTAATATTATTTGAATATATTAATTAGAATTTTCAATACAAGGTTTACTGTAACTGCAATTTTTCACTAAAAATTCCCAATCTATCCAAAATAATTAAAAATTTTGTGGAATTGTATTTTAATTCCTGACTCAGTGTAGTATAGGGAGGGGGGGGGGCTTTCGATTTTTCTTTGGATTTTGCGATTTTTATATAGATATGGTGAGATAACGAATTCATTCTTGCTTCGGGAAACCTATCGCTAAGTGAAGTAGCTTGGCGATCAATTTTGGTCACCAAAAAAATTTGACATCCCCTATACTACACTTTAACCTTAATTCCTAGTTCTATGCACAATCTTTTTAAAGAAAAGTGTTTTTTTTAGTTGAAAATTTATGTTTCAGTAAAATGCTCCGAAGGTAGCCCCATACCTTAAATTTATGTTTTTTTAAGTAATCCGCCAAAAAAAAAGGCAGATTTTTATCACATTTTTTCGCTAAATTCCTATAAAAGCCTTATATTAAAAACAACGCACATACTTTTGTAAAACAAATAGGTAAAGTCATAACACAAAATCAAAACAATCTAGTACTCATGTGTTCGTCCGCGGGTAGCGTGGTAGAAACGAAAAATAGTTCAGAAGATTTATGAGAACTAAATTTGTTGTTGAACCCCAATCTTTAAAATATGTAGCCAGTATATTAAAAAAACTTCTTTAATCCTGAATATCTTTTTTAATTTGTTTGATAGTGTTAATTAACCATTTTTTGAGATTTTGAGTACATGTAATGTTTCATATTCGAAAAGGCATGCGTTCAAATCTGATACAAACAAACTCATTTCAAAATGAGTATGTCCATTTGCTCATTTTTGAGTATTTCTTTTATTTTTCCGTGTAACTCCCTGTCTATCTGCAAATACTGCAGGATGTGTAGGCGGACTTAAATGATCAAAAGACATCATTGCAATTCAAATAGATTTATTGATTCTTATCAGCAAATATGTTTAGACACACACTAATCAATTTAAGAAAAACAAAAGAGTGGAGTAACTAAGCGGGGAATCACTACTAGCGAAATAACAGAATATCAACTGAATCCAGGAAAGCTTAAACGCGCACAATTACAGCTACGCCATGTACGAATAATCTCAATATCTCAAATAAAATCACTCACCTTATATTTTACATCGGCTGTTCCTTCGTGATGACTTTGGCCTTTTTACTGGCTGGAAGAATGGGTGAAGAATCCACGCTCTGTAATAAGGATTTTCACTATATACAATCCGCTTCTCCTCGCGTACCTCCACACGTAACAGGCTATCTACGATTGTCAACAACTTCGTGCTGACATCTCGATCTTTAATTCACTTAACTTCACTCTTCCTATATATCACTTTCTATCACTTAACTCGCGAAACCCGAACTTATATAATATATCTTATTTACATAAATCACGCCTGGCTCTCGGTGAAGATTAGTTGAAATAAATAAATAGTCTTAAGAGGAAAATAGAGGAGGTTAGTCAAAGGCCGTATAGATCCGTCACAAAATAATTAAATTAGTAATATATAATATAAGATAGGAATGATTTTTTATATTAATTAAAAAATGTTTTTTTATAAATTGTAATAATATATTTTACCATAGTATTATAATATTCTCTATAGTATTTTATTTGTAATATATTGTATTTCATGTTATAAAACTATTTATAACAAATTTTTATATAAAATATCATTTAATATTTATTATATTTTTATAATATAAATATTTATATAATTACAGTAATTATTTTGCTTTTAAAAATACAAAATGATCTTGTAAAATATCATTTAATATTTAGTAAACCTTTTTTAAATAAATTTATTTAATTTTAAAAATAATTAAATGAATTGGAAAAAAAAAAACAGATTGCGGGACTCGAACTTTAGCCGGCCGCGTAGTAAGTAGGTATGCTATCATCTACGCCACTGCGTCTCTGACGCTAATTAAAATTTAATTGTTTTTCAACTAAACATGTATTTCGAAGACTATTTTCTCCAAATTGACTGGCCATTCGGCGCTAATACTTTGAGAGTTGAACACCCTAAAGGAGTACCACTATTACATTAAGTCTCGTACCCAAATGGATTTCCTTAGTCGTGTTCTTCCCTTGTAAGATTTATTTGGAGAGTTATATTCCCTGTAATTATGTTTTTACGGTAAAATAATTTGTATTTATAGTCTTACGTGATTTGGATTTTTTTAAAGTAAATGTAAAGTATTTTATATTATTTTCGCTCATGTTAATTTTATAACAGCAGTAATCTATATAAATAAATAAAATTGAAGTGTCTGTTTGTAATTTCAAATTAGCAGTTTGTTACTAAATGCATTTATAGGTATTTACGGTACTTATATCAAAAAATCAATTTTTAAAATTTTTGTCTGTCTGTCTGTTCCGGCTAATCTCGGAAACGGCTGGTGCGATTTAAAAAATTCTTTCACTAATGGAAAGCTACATTAACGGGGAGTAACATAGGCTATATTTTATTCCCGTATTCATACGGGAACGGAAACTATACGGGTGAACGTGAAACTGAATGCCAAATTGAACGCCAAGCTGAGCTAATGAAGTCGTTGTTTTGGTTACTGGCGACCGATGCTCTTCATGAGACATAATAGTGTTACGCGCACATGATAATACGCTGACACGTGCCATAATTTTTTTTATGATAGTTATCTCACTGTTCAGTTAAGTAGAGCATCGGCTGTTTCGGATGCACTTTTTAAAAATAATAAATCAAGGCTTCATAAGCAAAAAGCAATGCAAGAAACAAAAAATTGATAAGTTTTACGGTTAGTTTTAATCCTTTCTTTTTTTTTTATTTACATTTTTAGTCACATTTAAACAATAGTTATTATAATCCCAATCTATATCTATATAAATAAATAAAATTGAAGTGTCTGTTTGTAATTTCAAATTAGAAACTTTTTACTAAATGCATTTAAAGTATATACGGTACTTATATCAAAAAATCAATTTTTAAAATTTTTGTCTGTCTGTCTGTCTGTTTGTTCCGGCTAATCTCGGGAACTTGTGGTCCGATTTTAAAAATTCTTTCACCAGTGGAAAGCTACTTTATCAGGGAGTAACATAAGATATATTTTATCTCTATATTCCTACGGGAACTATGCGGGTAAAACGTTGACGTTGCTTACTCCCCGCCAAGTTGGTGCAAAATTATGCATTTGCTCAATAATGGAAATTTTGATAAGTATTTTATCACATTTGTAACAAATAACTGAAACAGTGTAATTTAGCATTTTTACAAAAAGCAATTTTTTAAATGGTTTTTTATGGTTATTGTTTACTTTACGTTTGGTTAAATGTCAAACTCAAAATTTGAGAAATATCGCCAAGTCAGCTAAGAAGTTCTCTATTCTGACAATCCTAGATATTTTAATGCAAATTTTCTCCCAGTTTTTAAAGAGGGAAACGAAATAAAGTTTTAGCGAATTGCGCTCGTAATATTGAAAATTCTATGGTAATATAAATTGACAATTTCATAAAAAGTTTTGATTACTTTAGTAGTTTTGATTAATTTGATTAGTTTTGAAAGTATTTACTACTTTGAATTTTTTTAACCTAGTTATACAATATTCATATTTTGCACAAAATTTTTCACTTATACTGAACCTAGATATTTTACATGGAGGTATTACTTTGAAGATATATACTATGGAGGCATCCATACAATGTCACTCGCCGAATAACATTAGGGAGCTTTACGCAATACTTATTTCATCTTTGGTTTTTCTAATCCTCAAACCTTTTGGAATAAGTACAAAGACTACATGGCGGGAGATATTTTGCGACGAAAAACAACCAAATATGCCTTTCAATGAACACATCTACAACGAAACGCAATAAAGGTTTTCAGAATGTTTAAGAAGAAGCTACATGTTTTTGGAATGGTTAGCCCTAGACGTGTCGACGGAAATGGCTTCAATAATGAAATTACTTGAGAATTAAACTACGATTTTATAGCATTACAACATCAAGTAACAGAATTTACCCCTCAATTAGCTCCAGAACAAAGTCACGTTTTCCAACAAGTGTTACGCAAAATAGAATCCGGCAGTGGTGCACTCTTTTTTCTCGAAGCCCCTGGTGGAACAGGAAAAACATTTTTGCTAAACTTATTACTAATGACCATCAGAAAAACCCAGAAGATAGCAGTTGCTATGGTTTCTTCTGGTACAGTCGCGATTTTACTGACCAACGGTCGTACTGTACATTCCGTTTTAAAATTATCGCTAAATCTTGCATTTGAAGATTCACTCATATGAAATTTCAGAAAAAATAGCTCTCAAGGCTGGATGCTTCCACAATTTAAGCTTTTAGGGTGGGATGAAAGAACGATGTCTCACAAGAAAGCTATAGAAGCGTTAAATTGGACGCTTCAGGATTTACGAGATAGTACAGATATTATAAGAGGAATGGTTGCTTTATTATATATTGGCTGGTGAATTCAAGCTTATGGATAAAAGTTGAAGAATTCAGTCTGAAAACGAATATGAGAGTGCATCTTCATAATGACGTAGATTCGGAACATTACGCAGAGACGCAATTGAAAATCGGTTATGGATGTTTGACGCAAATGCTGGAGGTTATATTTTACTTTCAGAGAATTTTGTAATGTAAAAGAAAATGATGTAAATCTTATTGCTCAAATTTAACCAGGCTTGCAACAAAATTTAAATTGGGATCAGTGGTTGCGCGAAAGATTAAAATTGGCGCCTAACAATCAACATTGAAAATTTAAAGGACGAGCGGGGAGGGGGGGGGATTGAAGAAATATTTATCAATGAATACAATCATGGATAAAGAACAAAGTACTTCATATCCCACGGAGTTCTTAAATTCACTTGAACTTTCGGGTGTACCCTCACATAAACTTCAATTAAAACTAAATGTATCAGTTATGCAAAATCTCGATGCTCCTCGACTATGTAAAGGAACGAAGCTTTGGATCACAAAACTGATGCAGAATATACTTGGTGCCAATATTTGAACATATGTCATGAAAAGGGATAGTGTTATCATACCTCGAATTCCAAGTATCCCCACTGATCTACCATTTCAATTCAAACAAGTTCAATTTCCAGTTTTACTAATGCTATTAACAAAACTAACATTTCAGGTAGCGGGGTGCATTTGGAAAAGCAATTTTTTTCCCATGGCCAACTATATGTAGCCTGGTCGGTGTGTCCAATGCCTAAATCTTCACATATTTGCAACTGAAGGAAGAACATATAATATGGTATACAGTAGCATCTCTTAGAATAATATTCTGTTTTGAGCTCTTTTAAAGAGAAATTATATATTAAAGGTAGATACTTTCGATTTTTAAAAATATTAATAGCTTAAGTTATTGAATTTTTGTTGTTAATTATTATAATAAATTACGTTTTCAGTTTTTTTAAAACTAAGCTCTATTCTAGAATTTTTAAATTTTCTTGGTTACAGTCAAACAATAAAAATATTACCATATTATATTATTTACTTTCTAATGATAATGATTACGACTTTGGCAGTTATTTAAAGACATCAACGCGAGCGGAGCCGCGGGTAAAAGCTAGTTTATTAATATATTTTGTTTTAACATGTGAGGCTTAATGAATGTATCAGTGTAATTACATATTCAATTCTTTTCTTTAACCTTTACCATATATAAAAAGAGTATGCTTAAGGATATGGCATCGACTGAAACTTATTGTATTTTTTGTTGTAAAATAAAAACTAGAATTTTTAGTACCATTTTTTGTTTGTTTAATTAAAAACCATTCACTTTTCATTAATACCAAGTAGACAATACTTGCGAGATGTGTATATACTCTTGTTAAATTTGCTTCAAAAAGAATATTCCACATTGTTAGTTTCTACCTTAAATATTTATCTAGTCTAGACACCAGGTGTGAAATACTTTTATTTTCTTATAATTGGCGGATTTATGCGTAAATATATTTATTGAAAGCCGTAGAAAGTATGTTTTGAATTGAACAAGGATTTGCATATATATATTCCTTTATGTATATTTCAAAGATGGCGTTTTGAGCATTTTGTGTGCTTAGCTCTTGCTGGAAGTAGCTGAATTATGGTAATTAAATAATGTACTCTCCTTCTAGAACTTGGTTAATTTCATTTTAGTAAAGCAGTTCGATTTAAAAATTCTAGTTTGTTGTCAATTGTAGCAATTAAATTAAAGGAAAAACACACACATGATTGCCAGCAAACATTTGTGCTTGTATTCTATAAAGCTTCATCTTTGTTAATTTAAATTTAAAGATTTTACTTGGATATAGTGACAAGTTAATAAATACAAGTAAATCCATCTGACTTCATATTGGAAAATATTCTATAAGGCAGTGATTAGATTGTCAAAAATTACTACATATAAGCGTTTTCGTATTATTTTTAAGGGAAACATCATTATAAAAAATGGAATAATTGAACTGTTAACGAGCTTATCTGAATTAAGGAATGTCTAAAAAAGCAAGAATGGTTTTAAATACCCATTATAAATTTTGCACTTTTCCAGATTTAAACGAAAAGAGCTTTGGTAATGTTTCAAAAGCGATCGATTTTTCAATTAAACTAAAAAAGATGACAGAAAAGGACTTCGAATGTTAAAATAGAACGGGGGGGGGGGGAGGCAACTTATGGCTAGTAATGCAGATTTTAATTTTTTAATCGTCAATTTGCAGAATGTGCAATCCACTATATCGCTTAAAGGTGTATTATATATTCCTTTTCTTGACTCTTTTATAAGTTACGAA